>JANJXV010000019.1:525000-535000 GCA_024803745.1 Megascapheus bottae
TAGCGTTAAGTTTAGGGTTAGGGTTATGGTTAGGGAAACGGTAAAGGTTAGGGTGAGGGTTAGGGTTAGGGTTAGGGAAACGGTAAGGGTTGGGGTTAGGGTTAGGGAAACGGTAAGGGTTAGGGTTAGGGTTAGTGTTAGGTTTAGGGTTTTGGTTAGGTTTGGTGTTAGGGTAAGGGTAAGGGTGAGGCTGAGAGTCAGGGTGAGGGTTAGGGTTAGGGTTAGGGTTACGGTTACGGTTAGCGTTAGGGTTAGGGTTAGCGTTAGGGTTAGGGTTAGGGTTAGGGTTAGGGTTGGGGTTCAGTTTAAGGTAAGGGTAAGTGTGAGTGTTAGGGTTAGGGTTAGGGTCAGTGTTAGGGAAACGGTAAGGGTTAGGGTTAGGGTTAGCGTTAGGGTTAGGGTTAGAGTTAGTGTTAGGTTTAGGGTTAGGGTTAGTGTTAGGGAAACGGTAAGGGTTAGGGTTAAGGTTAGGGTTAGCGTTAGGGTTAGGGTTAGGGTTAGGGAAACGGTAAGGGTTAGGGTTAGGGTTAGGGTTAGGGTTAGGGAAACGTTAAGCATTAGGGTTAGGGCTAGCGTTAGGGTTAGGATTAGGGTTACGTTTAGGGTTAGGGTTAGGGTTAGGGTTAGGGAAACGGTAAGGGTTAGAGTTAGGGGTAGGGTTAGGATTAGGGTTAGGGTTAGGGTTAGGTTTAGGGTTCGGGTTAGGGTAAGGGTAAGGGTGAGGGTTAGGGTTAGGGTTAGTGTTAGGGTTAGGGTTAGGGAAATGGTAAGGGTTAGAGTTAGGGTTAGGGTTAGGGTTAGGATTAGGGTTAGGGAAACGGTAAGGGTTAGGGTTAGCGTTAGGGATAGGGTTAGGGTTAGGGTTAGGTTTAGGGTTCGGGTTAGGGTAAGGGTAAGGGTGAGGGTTAGGGTTAGGGTTAGTGTTAGGGTTAGGGTTAGGGTTAGCGTTAGGGTTAGGGTTTGGTTTAGGGTTAGGGTTAGGGTTAGGGAAAGGGTAAGGGTTAGGGTTAGGGTTAGGGTTAGGGTTAGGTTTACGGTTAGGGTAAGGTTAAGTGTTAGGGTTAGGGTTAGCATTAGGGTTGGGGTTAGGGTTAGGGTTAGGGCTAGGGTTAGGGTTAGGGCTAGGGTTAGGGTTAGGGCAATGGTAAGGTTTAGGGTTAGGGTTAGTGTTAGGGTTAGGGTTAGGGTTAGGGTTAGCGTTAGGGTTAGGGTTTGGTTTAGGGTTAGGGTTAGGGTTAGGGAAAGGGTAAGGGTTAGGGTTAGGGTTAGGGTTAGGTTTACGGTTAGGGTAAGGTTAAGTGTTAGGGTTAGGGTTAGCATTAGGGTTGGGGTTAGGGTTAGGGTTAGTGCTAGTGTTAGGGTTAGGGCTAGGGTTAGGGTTAGGGCAATGGTAAGGGTTAGGGTTAGGGTTAGGGTTAGGGTTAGGGAAACGGTAAGGGTTAGGGTTAGAGTTAGGGTTAGGGTTAGGGAAATGTTAAGAGTTAGGGTTAGAGTTAGGGTTATGGTTAGGGTTAGGTTTAGGGTTAGGGAAACGGTAAGGGTTAGTGTTAAGGTTAAGGTTAGGGTTAGGGAAACGGTAAGGGTTAGTGTTAGGATTAGGATTATGGTTAGGTTTAGGGTTTGAGTTAGGGTTAGGTTTAGGGTAAGGGTAAGTGTGAGGGTTAGGGTTTGGGTTAGGTTTAGGGTTAGGGTCAGGGCTAGGGTTAGGGAAACGGTAAGGGTTATGGTTAAAGTTAGCGTTAGGGTTAGCGTTAGGGTTACGTTTAGGGTTAGGGAAATGGTAAGGGTTAGGGTTAGGGTTAGGGAAACGGTAAGGGTTAGGGTTAGAGTTAGGGTTAGGGTTAGGGAAATGTTAAGAGTTAGGGTTAGGGTTAGGGTTAGCTTTAGGTTTATGGTTAGGGTTATGGTTAGGTTTAGGGTTAGGGTTAGTGTTAGGGAAACGGTAATGGTTAGGGTTAGGGTTAGCGTTAGGGTTAGCGTTAGGGTTACCGTTAGGGTTAGGGAAACGGTAAGGGTTGGGGTTAGGGTTAGGGTTAGAATTAGGGTTAGGGAAACGGTAAGGGTTAGGGTTAGGGTTAGGGAAACGGTAAGGGTTAGGGTTAGGGTTAGGGTTAATGTTAGGGTTAGGTTTACGGTTAGGGTTTGGGTTAGCGTTAGGGTTAGGGTTTGGGTTAGGGTTAGGGTTAGGGTTAGGGTTACGGAAACGGCAAGGGTTAGAGTTAGGGTTAGGGTTAGGATTAGAATTAGGTTTAGGGAAACCGTAAGGGTTAGAGTTAGGGTTAGGGTTAGGGAAATGTTAAGAGTTAGGGTTAGGGCTAGGGTTGGGTTTTGGGTTAGGGTTAGGGTTATGGTTAGGTTTAGGGTTAGGGTTAGTGTTAGGGAAACGGTAAGGGTTAGGGTTAGGGTTAGCGTTAGGGTTAGCGTTAGGGTTAGGGTTAGGGAAACGGTAAGGTTTAAGGTTAGGGTTAGGGTTAGGGTTAGGGTTAGGGTTATTGTTAGGGTAAGGGTAAGGGTGAGGGTCAGGGTTATAGTTAGGTTTAGGGTTAGCCTTACGGTTAGGGTTAGGCTTAGAGTTAGGGTTAGGTTTAGGGTTAGGGTTAGTGTTAGGGAAACGGCAAGGCTTAGGGTTAGGGTTGGCATTAGGGTTAGGGTTAGGGTTAGGGTTAGGGTTAGCGTTACGGTTAGGGTTAGGCTTAGGGATAGGGTTAGGGTTAGGGAAAGGGTAAGGGTTACGGTTAGTAATAGGGGTAGGGTTAGGTTTAGGGTTAGGGTTAGGGTTACGGTTAGTGTTAAGTTTAGGGTTCGGGTTATGGTTAGGGAAACGGTAAAGGTTAGGGTTAAGGTTAGGGTTAGGGTTAGGGAAACGGTAAGGGTTAGTGTTAGGGTTAGGGTAAGGGTAAGGGTGAGGCTGAGAGTCAGGGTGAGGGTTAGGGTTAGGGTTAGGGTTAGCATTAGGGTTAGGGTTAGGGTTAGGGTTAGAGTTAGTGTTAGGTTTAGGGTTAGGGTTAGTGTTAGGGAAACGGTAAGGGTTAGGGTTAAGGTTAGGGTTAGCGTTAGGGTTAGGGTTAGGGTTAGGGAAACGGTAAGGGTTAGGGTTAGGGTTAGGGTTAGGGAAACGTTAAGCATTAGGGTTAGGGCTAGCGTTAGGGTTAGGATTAGGGTTACGTTTAGGGTTAGGGTTAGGGTTAGGGTTAGGGAAACGGTAAGGGTTAGAGTTAGGGTTAGGGTTAGGGTTAGGATTAGGGTTAGGGAAACGGTAAGGGTTAGGGTTAGCGTTAGGGATAGGGTTAGGGTTAGGGTTAGGTTTAGGGTTCGGGTTAGGGTAAGCGTAAGGGTGAGGGTAAGGGTTAGGGTTAGTGTTAGGGTTAGGGTTAGGGTAACGGTAAGGGTTAGAGTTAGGATTAGGGTTAGGGTTAGGATTAGGGTTAGGGAAACGGTAAGGGTTAGCGTTAGCGTTAGGGATAGGGTTAGGGTTAGGTTTAGGGTTCGGGTTAGGGTAAGGGTAAGGGTGAGGGTTAGGGTTAGGGTTAGTGTTAGGGTTAGGGTTAGGGTTAGCGTTAGGGTTATGGTTTGGTTTAGGGTTAGGGTTAGGGTTAGGGTTAGGGTAAGGTTAAGTGTTAGGGTTAGGGTTAGCATTAGGGTTGGGGTTAGGGTTAGGGTTAGGGCTAGGGTTAGGGTTAGGGCTAGGGTTAGGGTTAGGGCAATGGTAAGGGTTAGGGTTAGGGTTAGGGTTAGTGTTAGGGTTAGGGTTAGGGTTAGCGTTAGGGTTAGGGTTTGGTTTAGGGTTAGGGTTAGGGTTAGGGTTAGGGAAAGGGTAAGGGTTAGGGTTAGGGTTAGGGTTAGGGTTAGGGTTACGGTTAGGGTAAGGTTAAGTGTTAGGGTTAGGGTTAGCATTAGGGTTGGGGTTAGGGTTAGGGTTAGTGCTAGGGTTAGGGTTAGGGCTAGGGTTAGGGTTAGGGCAATAGTAAGGGTTAGGGTTAGGGTTAGGGTTAGGGTTAGGGAAACGGTAAGGGTTAGGGTTAGAGTTAGGGTTAGGGTTAGGGAAATGTTAAGAATTAGGGTTAGAGTTAGGGTTAGGGTTAGGGTTAGGGTTAGGGAAACGGTAAGGGTTAGCTTTAAGGTTAAGGTTAGGGTTAGGGAAACGGTAAGGGTTAGTGTTAGGATTAGGATTATGGTTAGGTTTAGGGTTTGAGTTAGGGTTAGGTTTAGGGTAAGGGTAAGTGTGAGGGTTAGGGTTAGGGTTAGGTTTAGGGTTAGGGTTAGGCTAGGGTTAGGGAAACGGTAAGGGTTATGGTTAGGGTTAGCGTTAGGGTTAGCGTTAGGGTTACGTTTAGGGTTAGGGAAATGGTAAGAGTTAGGGTTAGGGTTAGGGTTAGGGTTAGGGAAACGGTAAGGGTTAGGGTTAGAGTTAGGGTTAGGGTTAGGGAAATGTTAAGAGTTAGGGTTAGGGTTAGGGTTAGGTTTTGGGTTAGGGTTAGGGTTATGGTTAGGTTTAGGGTTAGGTTTAGTGTTAGGGAAACCGTAAGGGTTAGGGTTAGGGTTAGCGTTAGGGTTAGCGTTAGGGTTAGGGTTAGGGTTAGGGAAATGGTAAGGTTTAGGTTTAGGGTTAGGGTTAGGGTTAGGGTTAGAGTTAGGGTTATTGTTAGGGTAAGGGTAAGGGTGAGGGTCAGGGTTATAGTTAGGTTTAGGGTTAGCCTTACGGTTAGGGTTACGCTTAGAGTTAGGGTTAGGTTTAGGGTTAGGGTTAGTGTTAGGGAAATGGCAAGGGTTAGGGTTAGGGTTGGCATTAGGGTTAGGGTTAGGGTTAAGGTTAGGGTTAGCGTTACGGTTCGGGTTAGGCTTAGGGATAGGGTTAGGGTAAGGGAAAGGGTAAGGGTTAGGTTTAGGAATAGGGGTAGGGTTAGGTTTAGGGTTAGGGTTAGGGTTAGGGTTAGTGTTAGGGAAACGGTAATGGTTATGGTTAGGGTTAGCGTTAGGGTTACGTTTAGGGTTAGGGAAACGGTAAGGCTTAGGTTTAGGGTTAGGGTTAGGGAAACGGTAAGGGTTAGGGTTAGAGTTAGGGTGAGGGTTAGGGAAATGTTAAGAGTTAGGGTTAGGGTTAGGGTTAGGTTTAGGTTTAGGGTTAGGGTTATGGTTAGGTTTAGGGTTAGGGTTAGTGTTAGGGAAACGGTAATGTTTAGGGTTAGGGTTAGCGTTAGGGTTAGCGTTAGGGTTACCGTTAGGGTTAGGGAAACGGTAAGGGTTAGGGTTAGGGTTAGGATTAGGATTAGGGTTAGGGAAACGGTAAGGGTTAGGGTTAGGGTTAGGGTTAGGGAAACGGTAAGGGTTAGGGTTAGGGTTAGGGTTAATGTTAGGGTTAGGTTTAGGGTTAGGGTTTGGTTTAGCGTTAGGGTTAGGGTTTGGGTTAGGGTTAGGGTTAGGGTTAGGGTTAGGGAAATGGTAAGGGTTAGTGTTAGGGTTAGGGTTAGAATTAGGATTAGGTTTAGGGAAACCGTAAGGGTTAGAGTTAGGGTTAGGGTTAGGTTTTGGGTTTGGGTTAGGGTTATGGTTAGGTTTAGGGTTAGGGTTAGTGTTAGGGAAACGGTAAGGGTTAGGGTTAGGGTTAGCGTTAGGGTTAGCGTTAGGGTTAGGGTTAGGGTTAGGGAAACGGTAAGGTTTAGGGTTAGGGTTAGGGTTAGGGTTAGGGTTATTGTTAGGGTAAGGGTAAGGGTGAGGGTCAGGGTTATAGTTAGGTTTAGGGTTAGCCTTACGGTTAGGGTTAGGCTTAGAGTTAGGGTTAGGTTTAGGGTTAGGGTTAGTGTTAGGGAAACGGCAAGGGTTAGGGTTAGGGTTGGCATTAGGGTTAGGGTTAGGGTTAGGGTTAGCGTTACGGTTAGGGTTAGGCTTAGGGATAGGGTTAGGGTTAGGGAAAGGGTAAGGGTTAGGGTTAGTAATAGGGGTAGGGTTAGGTTTAGGGTTAGGTTTAGGGTTAGGTTTAGGGTTAGTGTTAAGGTTAGGGTTAGGGTTATGGTTAGGGAAACGGTAAAGGTTAGGGTTAAGGTTAGGGTTAGGGTTAGGGTTAGGGAAACGGTAAGGGTTAGAGTTAGGGTTAGGGTAAGGGTAAGGGTGAGGCTGAGAGTCAGGGTGAGGGTTAGGGTTAGGGTTAGGGTTAGGGTTAGCATTAGGGTTAGGGTTAGGGTTAGAGTTAGTGTTAGGTTTAGGGTTAGGGTTAGTGTTAGGGAAACGGTAAGGGTTAGGGTTAAGGTTAGGGTTAGCGTTAGGGTTAGGGTTAGGGTTAGGGAAACGGTAAGGGTTAGGGTTAGGGTTAGGGTTAGGGTTAGGGAAACGTTAAGCATTAGGGTTAGGGCTAGCGTTTGGGTTAGGATTAGGGTTAGGGAAACGGTAAGGGTTAGGGTTAACGTTAGGGATAGGGTTAGGGTTAGGGTTAGGTTTAGGGTTCGGGTTAGGGTAAGGGTAAGGGTGAGGGTTAGGGTTAGGGTTAGTGTTAGGGTTAGGGTTAGGGAAACGGTAAGGGTTAGAGTTAGGGTTAGGGTTAGGGTTAGGATTAGGGTTAGGGAAACGGTAAGGGTTAGGGTTAGCGTTAGGGATAGGGTTAGGGTTAGGGTTAGGTTTAGGGTTCGGGTTAGGGTAAGGGTAAGCGTGAGGGTTAGGGTTAGGGTTAGTGTTAGGGTTAGGGTTAGGGTTAGGGTTAGCGTTAGGGTTAGGGTTTGGTTTAGGGTTAGGGTTAGGGTTAGGGTTAGGGAAAGGGTAAGGGTTAGGGTTAGGGTTAGGGTTAGGTTTACGGTTAGGGTAAGGTTAAGTGTTAGGGTTACGGTTAGCATTAGTGTTGGGGTTAGGGTTAGGGTTAGGGCTAGGGTTAGGGTTAGGGCTAGGGTTAGGGTTAGGGCAATGGTAAGGGTTAGGGTTAGGGTTAGGGTTAGGGTTAGGGTTAGGGTTTGGTTTAGGGTTAGGGTTAGGGTTAGGGAAAGGGTAAGGGTTAGGGTTCGGGTTAGGGTTAGGGTTAGGTTTACGGTTAGGGTAAGGTTAAGTGTTAGGGTTAGGGTTAGCATTAGGGTTGGGGTTAGGGTTAGGGTTAGGGTTAGGGTTAGTGTTAAGGTTAAGGTTAGGGTTAGGGAAATGGTAAGGGTTAGTGTTAGGATTAGGATTATGGTTAGGTTTAGGGTTTGAGTTAGGGTTAGGTTTAGGGTAAGGGTAAGTGTGAGGGTTTGGGTTAGGGTTAGGTTTAGGGTTAGGGTTAGGGCTAGGGTTAGGGAAACGGTAAGGGTTATGGTTAGGGTTAGCGTTAGGGTTAGCGTTAGGGTTACGTTTAGGGTTAGGGAAACGGTAAGGGTTAGGGTTAGGGTTAGGGTTAGGGAAACGATAAGGGTTAGGGTTAGAGTTAGGGTTAGGGTTAGGGAAATGTTAAGAGTTAGGGTTAGGGTTAGGGTTAGCTTTAGGTTTATGGTTAGGGTTATGGTTAGGTTTAGGGTTAGGGTTACTCTTAGGGAAACTGTAATGGTTAGGGTTAGGGTTAGCGTTAGGGTTACCGTTAGGGTTAGGGAAACGGTAAGGGTTAGGGTTAGGGTTAGAATTAGGGTTAGGGAAACGGTAAGGGTTAGGGTTAGGGTTAGGGTTAGGGAAACGGTAAGGGTTAGGGTTAGGGTTAGGGTTAATGTTAGGGTTAGGGTTAGGGTTAGGGTTAGGGTTAGGGTTACGGAAACGGTAAGGGTTAGAGTTAGGGTTAGGGTTAGGATTAGGATTAGGTTTAGGGAAACCGTAAGGGTTAGAGTTAGGGTTAGGGTTAGGGAAATGTTAAGAGTTAGGTTTAGGGTTAGGGTTAGGTTTTGGGTTAGGGTTAGGGTTATGGTTAGGTTTAGGGTTAGGGTTAGTGTTAGGGAAATGGTAAGGGTTAGGGTTAGGGTTAGCGTTAGGGTTAGCGTTAGGGTTAGCGTTAGGGTTAGGGAAACGGTAAGGTTTAGGGTTAGGGGTAGGGTTAGGGTTAGGGTTATTGTTAGGGTAAGGGTAAGGGTGAAGGTCAGGGTGATATTTAGGTTTAGGGTTAGCCTTACGGTTAGGGTTAGGCTTAGAGTTAGGGTTAGGTTTAGGGTTAGGGTTAGTGTTAGGGAAACGGCAAGGGTTAGGGTTAGGGTTGGCATTAGGGTTAGGGTTAGGGTTAGGGTTAGGGTTAGCGTTACGGTTAGGGTTAGGCTTAGGGATAGGGTTAGGGTTAGGGAAAGGGTAAGGGTTAGGGTTAGTAATAGGGGTAGGGTTAGGTTTAGGGTTAGGGTTAGGGTTAGTGTTAAGGTTAGGGTTAGGGTTATGGTTAGGGAAACGGTAAAGGTTCGGGTTAAGGTTAGGGTTAGGGTTAGGGTTAGGGAAACGGTAAGGGTTAGGGTTAGGGTTAGGGTAAGGGTAAGGGTGAGGCTGAGAGTCAGTGTGAGGGTTAGGGTTAGAGTTAGGGTTAGGGTTAGCATTAGGGTTAGGGTTAGGGTTAGAGTTAGTGTTAGGTTTAGGGTTAGGGTTAATGTTAGGGAAACGGTAAGGGTTAGGGTTAAGGTTAGGGTTAGCGTTAGGGTTAGGTTTAGGGTTAGGGAAATGGTAAGGGTTAGAGTTAGGGTTAGGGTTAGGGAAACGTTAAGCATTAGGGTTAGGGTTAGCGTTAGGGTTAGGATTAGGGTTACGTTTAGGGTTAGGGTTAGGATTAGGGTTAGGGAAACGGTAAGGGTTAGAGTTAGGGTTAGGGTTAGGATTAGGGTTAGGGAAACGGTAAGGGTTAGGGTTAGCATTAGGGATAGGGTTAGGGTTAGGGTTAGGTTTAGGGTTCGGGTTAGGGTAAGGGTAAGGGTGAGGGTTAGGGTTAGGGTTAGTGTTAGGGTTAGGGTTAGGGTTAGCGTTAGGGTTAGGGTTTGGTTTAGGGTTAGGGTTAGGGTTAGGGTTAGGGAAAGGGTAAGGGTTAGGGTTAGGGTTAGGTTTACGGTTAGGGTAAGGTTAAGTGTTAGGGTTAGGGTTAGCATTAGGGTTGGGGTAAGGGTTAGGGTTTTGGCTAGGGTTAGGGTTAGGGCTAGGGTTACGGTTAGGGAAATGGTAAGGGTTAGGGCAAGGGTAAGGGTTAGGTTTAGTGTTAAGGTTAGGGTTAGGTTTAGGGAAGGGTTAGGGTTAGGGTTAGGGTTAGCATTAGGGTTAGGGTTAGTGTTAGGGTTACGGTTAGCGTTAGGGTTAGGGTTAGGGTTAGGGTTAGCGTTAGGGTTAGGGGTTGGGTTAGGGAAACGGTAAGGTTTAGGGTTAGGGTTAGCGTTAGGGTTAGGGTTAGTGTTAGGGTTAGGGTTAGGGATATGTAAGGGTTAGGGTTAGGGTTATGGTTAGGGTTAGGGTTAGGGTTAGGCTTAGGTTTAGGGTTAGGGTTAGGGTAAGGGTGAGGGTGAGGGTTAGGGTTAGGGTTAGGGTTAGGTTTAGGGTTAGGGTTAGCGTTAGGGTTAGGGGTTGGGTTAGGGAAACGGTAAGGTTTAGGGTTAGGGTTAGCGTTAGGGTTAGGGTTAGTGTTAGGGTTAGGGTTAGGGTTAGGGTTTTGTTTAGGGTTAGGGAAACGGTAAGGGTTAGGGTTAGGGTTAGGCTTAGGTTTAGTTTTAGGGTTAGGGTTAGGGTTAGATTTAGGGTTAGGGTTATCGTTAGGGTTAGGGTTAGTGTTAGGGAAATGGTAAGGTTTAGGTTTAGGGTTAAGGTTAGGGAAACGGTAAGGGTTAGTGTTAGGGTTAGGATTAGGGTTAGGTTTAGGGTTAGAGTTAGGGTTAGAGTTAGGTTTAGGGTTAGGTTTAGGGTTAGGGTTAGGGAAACGGTAAGGATTACGGTTAGGGTTAGGGTTAGGATTAGGGTTATGGTTAGGTTTAGGGTTAGGGTTAGGGAAACGGTAAGGATTAGGGTTAGTGTTAGCGTTAGGGTTAGGGTTACGGTTAGGGTTAGGGTTAGGTTTAGGGTTAGGGTTATGGTTAGGTTTAGGGTTAGGGGTTGGGTTAGGGTTAGGGTT
>JANJXV010000019.1:540000-542500 GCA_024803745.1 Megascapheus bottae
GTAAGGGTGAGGCTGAGAGTCAGGGTGAGGGTTAGGTTTAGGGTTAGGGTTAGCATTAGGGTTAGGGTTAGGATTAGAGTTAGTGTTAGGTTTAGGGTTAGGGTTAGTGTTAGGGAAACGGTAAGGGTTAGAGTTAAGTTTAGTGTTAGCTTTAGGGTTAGGGTTAGGGTTAGGGAAACCGTAAGACTTAGGGTTAGGGTTAGGGTTAGGTTTAGATTAGGGTTGGGGTTAGGTTTAGGGTAAGGGTAAGTGTTAGGGTTAGGGTTAGGGTTAGGGTTAGGTTTACCGTTAGGGTAAGGTTAAGTGTTAGGGTAAGGGTTAGCATTAGGGTTGGGGTTAGGGGTAGGGTTAGGGCTAGGGTTAGGGTTAGGTCTAGGGTTAGGTTTAGGGCAATGGTAAGGGTTAGGGCATGGGTAAGGGTTAGGTTTAGGGTTAAGGTTAGGGTTAGGGTTAGGGTAAGGATTAGGGTTAGGGTTAGCATTAGGGTTGGGGTTAGGGGTAGGGTTAGGGCTAGGGTTAGGTTTAGGGCTCGGGTTAGGTTTAGGGCAATGGTAAGGGTTAGGGCATGGGTAAGGGTTAGGTTTAGGGTTAAGGTTAGGGTTAGGGCTAGGGTTAGGTTTAGGGTTAGGGAAACGGTAATGGTTAGAGTTAGGGTTAGGGTTAGGGAAATGTTAAGAGTTAGGGTTAGGGTTAGGGTTTGGTTTAGGGTTAGGGTTAGGGTTATGGTTAGGTTTAGGGTTAGGGTTAGTGTTAGGGAAATGGTAATGGTTAGTGTTAGGGTTAGCGTTAGGGTTAGCATTAGGGTTACGGTTAGGGTTAGGGAAACGGTAAGGGTGAGGGTTAGGGTTAGGTTTAGGTTTAGGGAAACAGTAAGGTTTAGGGTTAGGGTTAGGGTTAATGTTAGGGTTAGGTTTAGGGTTAGAGTTTGGGTTAGCTTTAGGGTTAGGGTTTGGGTTAGGGTTAGGGTTAGGGAAACGGTAAGGGTTAGAGTTAGGGTTAGGGTTAGGATTAGGATTAGGTTTAGGGAAACCGTAAGGGTTAGAGTTAGGGTTAGGGTTAGGGAAATGTTAAGAGTTAGGGTTAGGGTTAGGGTTAGGTTTAGGGTTAGGGTTAGGGTTATGGTTAGGTTTATGGTTAGGGTTAGTGTGAGGGAAACGGTAAGGGTTAGGGTTAGGGTTAGGGTTAGGGTTAGGTTTATGGTTAGGGTTAGTGTTAGGGAAACGGTAAGGGTTAGGGTTAGGGTTAGCGTTAGGGTTAGCGTTAGGGTTACGGTTAGGGTTAGCGAAACGGTTAGGTTTAGGGTTAGGGTTAGGGATAGGGTTAGGTTTAGGGTTAGGGTTAGGGTTAGGGTTATTGTTAGGGTAAGGGTAAGGGTGAGGGTCAGGGTTAGAGTTAGGGTTAGGGTTAGCCTTACGGTTAGGGTTAGGGTTAGAGTTAGGGTTAGGTTTAGGGTTAGGGTCAGTGTTAGGGAAACGGTAAGTGTTAGGGTTAGGGTTGGCATTAGGGTTAGGGTTAGGGTTAGGGTTAGCGTTACGGTTAGGGTTAGGCTTAGGGATAGGGTTAGGGTTAGGGAAAGGGCAAGGGTTAGGGTTAGGAATAGGGGTAGGGTTGGGTTTAGGGTTAGGTTTAGGTCTAGGGTTAGTGTTAAGGTTAGGGTTAGGGTTATGGTTAGGGAAACGGTAAAGGTTTGGGTTAAGGTTAGGGTTAGGGTTAGGGTTAGGGAAACGGTAAGGGTTAGGGTTAGGGTTAGGGAAACGGTAAGGGTTAGAGTTAGGGTTAGGGTTAGGTTTAGGTTTAGGGTTAGGGTTAGGGTTAGGGTAAGGGTAAGGGTGAGGCTGAGAGTCAGGGTGAGGGTTAGGGTTATGGTTAGGGTTAGGGTTAGCATTAGGGTTAGGGTTAGGGTTAGAGTTAGTGTTAGGTTTAGGGTTAGGGTTAGTGTTAGGGAAACGGTAAGGGTTAGAGTTAAGTTTAGTGTTAGCGTTAGGGTTAGGGTTAGGGTTAGGGTTAGGGAAACTGTAAGAGTTAGGGTTAGGGATAGGGTTAGGCTTAGGTTAGGGTTGGGGTTAGGTTTAGGGTAAGGGTAAGTGTGAGGGTTAGGGTTAGGGTTAGGGTTAGGCTTACGGTTAGGGTAAGGTTAAGTGCTAGGGTTAGGGTTAGCATTAGGGTTGGGGTTAGGGGTAGGGTTAGGGCTAGAGTTAGGGTTAGGGCTAGGGTTAGGGTTAGGGCAATGGTAAGGGTTAAGGCATGGGTAATGGTTAGGTTTAGGGTTAAGTTTAGGGTTAGGGTTAGGGTAAGGATTAGGGTTACGGTTAGCTTTAGGGTTAGGGTTGGGGTTACGGTTACGGTTAGCGTTAGGGATAGGGTTAGGGTTAGCGTTAGGGTTAGGGTTAGGGAAACGGTAAGGTTTAGGGTTAGGGTTAGCGTTAGGGTTAGGGTTAGTGTTAGGGTTAGGGTTAGGGAAATGTAAGGTTTAGGGTTAGGGTTATGGTTAGGGTTAGTG
>JANJXV010000019.1:555000-590000 GCA_024803745.1 Megascapheus bottae
CCTAACGCATACAGGTACCCTTAAATGCATCCTAACATGTACTCCAATGTACCCTATCATGTGCTCTAACACTTACCCCAACAAATACACTAATATATGTCCTAAACCTGAAGCATACCTTAACCACATCCTAGATTTTTACCATGAACTCTAAGACTAGGTACCCTCACAAGCACCCTACATGTACCCAAATGTAACCCAACATATACCCAAGCATGACCTAATATTAACCAAAACCACAACACTAACCAATACCCTAACAACACGGACTAAATGTAACCAATACACGAACATATATCCTTGACATGTACCCTAAATTTAATGCCTATCCTGATATGTACCCTAACCACCAATACATACTCTAAACTACATATGCACCTAACATGTACCCCAAAAGGCATAATGTAACACATACCCTAGAACTTGCCCTAACCCTAATATGAATCCTAACATGTTCCCTAACATATACTCCATCATACATCTTAACTCTTGCCCATACTCACACCTTGACATGTACCATAACCCACACCTTATCATGTACCACACAATGTACCATAACATTAAAATGTACATTAATCATTAACATGTACCACCCTGCCTAACCAGTACAAGTATCCAAGCAGTACTCAAAACCACCCTTATAGGCACCCTAACGTGTACCCCAAGTGTACACTAACATATACTCTAATATGTGTCCTATCCCTAACAGGAACCTTCATCCTAACGTTCCCTAACATGTACCATAACTGTAACCTGTACCCTAACATATACCCTAAACATGAAATACATACAGAATCAAGTACCCGAACACACACTCTAAATCACATAGGTGCCCTTCCATGCACCCTAGCATGTACCCCAAACCTACCCTCAACGCATGCCCTAACATGTAAACTAAACCCTAACCCTAACAGGCACCTTAAACCAAACATTATCTTCACATGCTCCCTACCATGTACCCCGCTATACACTCTAACTCTGCCATACTCACATCTTCACAGGTGCCCTAACCCACACTCATACCCTAACAAATTACTGTAATGCCCCACCAATCTTATGCCTCACCCGAGACCATCTTCTAGCCCCAATCCATATGTAACTGCCTAACTAACACTTTGTCCAATCCTAACCCACTCCCAGAACCTACATAACCCCTTTCCTAACAAGTTCTCTGCTCCTCACCTGTCCCCTAACACACTTTGAAGACCGTTCCATAACATATCCAAACCCTAACCCATCCCATAATTTCTTCCTCACAAGCTCCCTGACCTTCAACCTTTCCTGAACCATTATGAGAACATTTTCCTCCACTACATCCCCAACCTCACATTTTGTCTACCATATTCCCTACACTCTGCCCCAACCTTAAACCTGACCTGTTCCATAATGCAAATGCTAATCTTTTCCACAATGACTACCAGATCCATAACATTAACCCATTCACTAAACATAATTCCCTATCTTTCTGTAACACTTAACACTAACCCTTACTTATTAACCTGCTATGTAAGGATAACAGAAAACCCAGTACTTGCTCAAACCTGATTCTGAACCATGACCACAAAATTCATGCTGAGTCACAGCACCACTTCCGGCTTTTTCTGTCTGTGGTACCAAAGACTGGCTTTTTTCTGTGTGTGGTACCAAAGAATTGAACCCAGAGCTTTGTGTATACTAGGCAAGCACTCTACCATTAGGCCAGGCTCCTGGCCCCTCTCCAGTTGGTCTTCTGACACTGGGTACATTTTCTCCTCAGAGTGCACACAAGTAGAGGAAGGCAACTCACCACAAAGGCTAGGCATCCAGGAGCCTGGTGAAGGATAAACAAGACCTGGAAGGTCTGACAGAGAAGGAAAAGTGCTAGGATATGCCTTCTGCTTCCCTCCAAAGATTCTTATTAGAAACTTGACAAAACCCCACTTCTGAGGCGTAACATAGAGGGCTTAGTGTGGAGTTGCTGACCTAGCCTGTGAACATCCTACCACTGGAATTCACCCATGCAAATGTAAATACCTTGGAATGCCTAATAAAAGTGTATGTAAGATGTATATAATGAAGACCTGAACATCTGTAACACATCTCCTCACTCCCAACCCCCATGCCATATACAGACATTGCTAAAAGCTCAGTGAAGACTCAGAGCTGAGGATACAGACTTAGGATAAACCTGCTGTGGCAAAAGGTGTCCTGACAAGTACCAACTTAACAAGCAGGAAAGCATAGACTGCCCTTCCTCACAGGTGTCTTCATTCCATTCACCAGGCTTTGGCATGAACATGACTGGAAGTACAGATAAAAACTGATACAGACTGAAGACAGGAGGTTAGAGACCTACATTTAGCATGAGTCTATGAAAGCAGGTTAGGGGTAGGAGGTGTCCGTCAGGCCACTTCAACATTAGACCACAAAATCAGATTCTTGAGACACAATTCCCAGTGTCTGGACTCCACATTTTTTCCTGATACTCAGCAAGTTTTGCCCCTGAAGTACTTATGGTCAGAAGAAATCAACACACAATGAAGGGTGAAGATGCTAGAACTGCTCCACTGGTCAGTGGGATCCTGTATACTGTCAGGGGAAGACAAAACAGAAACAGTCACACAGAAGCCCCTACTCGAAAACGGACATACAACATCAGTCTAAAGGAACTGATTGAGTTACTAGACAGAAAGGGGTGAGGCTCAGGGTTGAGGTGCTTGCCTAGGTGGTAGGAGGCCATGAAACACAATAAATTTTAAATTCACCAAAAGAAATTTAAATGCATTGATACGTTGAGCAAAATGTGTCTATGACCTGTGTAATTACAAATGAAACTTCCCGCATTCCCTCAGCTCCAACCCACAGGCACTGAGAAGGACATGACCAAAAGCAGATGTGAAATCACAATGAAGATTCAGAGACCCGGGTAGGGGCCTAGGGTCATCAAAGTTGTCCTGAGAAGCACCAACTCACAAAGCATGGAGGGAGAGAGACTACCCTTCCTCACACATGCCCTCACCCACTTCTCCAGGCCCCAGGATGATCAAAGTATGGATGAAACTTGATCACACTTGGAGAGAGGCCAGAGGCCTGGGCAAGGCCTGACTTCACCAGAACAAGTTCAAATAGAGTCCATCCAGACCATCCTGTGTTGGGCCATACCTACTAAACCTGTATTCACAATCCTAAGCTTCCAGTCTCTCCACATTTTACCCTTACTCTGTGCATTTTCTTCTCAAAGTGCCTATAGTCACGAGAAAATAACATGGAGCAAAGCCTGGAAATTGTGAAAATCAAAGGCTGAGGTGCTTGCCCAGCTTGGGAGAGACCCTGGAACACAATATCACAGGAATTCACCAAACAGAAATTAAATTACCTTTGTGTGTCTAATAAAATGATTATTGGACCTATACAATAAAAACAAAAATATTTCTGTGCTGGTCCTGGAGCTTGAACTTAGGACCTAGGTGTTCTTCCTGACTAATGTTTGTTCAAGGCTAATGTTCTACCACTTGAACTCCACTTTAGCTTTTTTACCCATTATTGGACATAAAGACCCTCAAGAACTTTCCTTCCATGGCTAGGTGTGAACTGCAAACCTCAGATCTTGGACACCTTAGCAACTAGGAATACAGACCACCATCACCTGGCAAAAAAAAAAACAATGCTTTCCACACATCCCCTCACACCCTAACCCCCATGCGCCATGCAAGATGTGGGCTGGGAGCAACATGTGTTGGGATCCATACAGCCCATCCTACATTTGAGTGTACACCCAGATCCCACACTTACGATTGATTCAAAGGTTCTGGAATCTTCATCTTTTCTCATCACAGCACCTACAGTGAAAGGAGTCTCTGAAGAACAAATGCTCAGCATCCCGAGGCATCTCTTCTGCTGAGCAGGATCTGGGGTAGTGCTGACAGAAGGAAAAAAAGAAAAAGGCACATAGACCACACTTTCTGCTCCCACCATCTGCTACCCCACCAAGCTCCTCATGAGGCAGATCCCGGGCCAGGGAAAGCAGCAGGAGGCTTGCCAGGCCTCTCCACTCTCCACCAGGCCCTGGGCCTTCTACACTGAAAACTCACCGCTGACTGTGAGCTGCCTCTGGAGGTCTGGCTTGGGCCTAACATGTGCTCTTCAGGAAGAGCACAAAGAACGCACAGGGCGTGGCAGGCCACACTTCACACACCTTCACAGCCACCACCTGCCCATGCCTTGTATAGACCTGGCAAGAAGCACTGCTTTACCTCAAGAGCCCTGGCCTTCCTCACACACATGCAGCCTCTGAGTATAGATAGGCTCTTTCAGGCCCTTCCCCAAGAAGAAACGCCCAGTACCAGTCCAGCGCCCCAGACCCCTTAAGATCTCACTTCGCCCCACCCCTCTCAGCCTCTGACCCTGCAAGCCCCGGCCCTGACCTCTCACGTCCTTGCTCCGCCCAACCCCTCTCAGGCTGAACCCACAAACCCCGCCTGCAACCCCTCAAGTCCTCACAGTGGAGGGGCAGCAGCCCAGGCCCTATTTGCTCTGTCCCCTCCCTCCCGTGGCGGCACCACCCCCGGCACTGGACGGAGGAAGATAAAACAAAAGAGGAGGCAGTGGCGGGCGTGCTGCCGCACCTGTCCACTCTCAACCAGGCCCTGGGTCTACACTGAAAGCTCACCACTGACAGAGCTGGCTCTGGAGGCCTGGCTTCGGCTTAACATGGCCGAAGGCCCTTCAGGAAGAGGAAAAACGAAGCTGCCCACCCTACTCCTCCACACACTTTCACAGCCACCACACACCAGGCCCTGGCTCTGCCTAGGCTAAAAAGCGCACCTCTGACTGGGAGCTGCCTTAGGCCTAAGGGCCTTCCTCTCACACATGCAGCGTCTGGGTAGAGATAGCCTCCTTCAGGCCCTTCCCCAAGAAAAAACGCTGCCGGCAGCTTACAAGACGGGTGAACACACAACAGGCCGAGAGTGTCCTGCCCAGCTCTCTAGGCCCCAGAACAAATGCCGCTCTCTCTCTCACTGGAGCCTTTCACAGGCGGACTGGTCCCAGGACAAACCAACCGGAACCAGTTCAGTGTCCTCGCCCGGCCACTAACGCCTCACGTCCTTGCTCCACCCCACCCCTCTCAGCCTCTTAACCTGTAAGCCCCAGCCCTGACCTCTCACGTCCTCGCTCCGCCCAACCCCTCTCTGGCTGAACACACAAGCCCCACCTGCAACCCCTCAAGTCCTCACAGTGGAGTGGCAGCTGCCCAAGCCCTATTTGCTCTGACCCCTCCCTCCCATGGCGGCACCGTCCTCGGGCCTGGATGGAGGAAAGTAAAACAAAAGAGGAGGCAGTGGTGGGCGGGCTGCCACACCTGTCCACTCTCAACCAGGCCCTGGGCCTACACTGAAAGCTCACCACTGACGGAGCTGGCTCTGGAGGCCTGGCTTCGGCTTAACATGGCTGAAGGCCCTTCAGGAAGAGGAAAAACCAAGCTGCCCCCCCCACTTCTCCACACACTTTCACAGCCACCACACACCAGGCCCTGGCTCTGCCTAGGCTAAAAAGCTCACCTCTGACAGGGAGCTGGCTCCAGTGTCCTGGCTTAGGCCTAAGGGCCTTCCTCTCACACATGCAGCGTCTGGGTAGAGATAGCCTCCTTCAGGCCCTTCCCCAAGAAGAAACGCTGCCAGCAGCTTACAGGACAGGTGAACACACAACAGGCCGAGAGTGTCCTGCCCAGCTCTCTAGGCCCCAGAACAAATGCCGCTCTCTCTCTCACACTGGAGCCTTTCACAGGCGGACTGGTCCCAGGATGAACCGACCGGAACCAGTTCAGCGTCCTTGCCCCGCCCCCGACCGCTCACATCCTTGCTCCACCCCACCCCTCTCAGCCTCTGACCCTGCAAGCCCCGCCCCTGACCTCTCACGGCCTCGCTCTGCCCCACCGCTCTCAGGCTCGGACCATGCAAACCCCGCCCCCAGACCACCTGTTCCGTACCCTGGCTCCACCACCCTGGAGCTCTCCCTCCAAGTCCCGCCCTAGACCGCTGACCTCCGTTCCTTGTCCAGGCCCCACCCCCGGTGCTCAGCCCCCCACAAGCCCCGCCCTTCTCAAGCCTCAGCCCCACTCCGGCTCCAGCCCGCCTTTTTCTCTGGCTGTTCTTCCCACTGCCTTTGGCTGCTCTCCTCTCAGCTCCTCCTCTTCCCCTTCCCACCTGGAGAGGCAGGGCGAACAGAGCAGCAGCCTGTGAACCAGGACAGTTTCCGGGGGTGGTCTGCTTTGGTGGCCATGGACAGGGCTTGGAGTCCGTGCTCTGGGTTGGGCATGGGGGGACCCGCTGTCCCTTCTGGGGTGGTGGGGAGGAATCGGTTGCTCACCCAGGGGTGGGCGTGGAGGGACCCTGGAGGGCTCCAGATCCTGGGGCCGAGTGCTACCACTTACTTCTACCCTAGGAAGCATGGAGGCCCAGATTGTGAGCACCTGGTAGGGAGAAATGGTTGCCCACTCTCTGAAACCTCACAGCCCCTCCAGATGCTCTGGAGGCTCAATACCGGCAGAGGAAGATGAGCCCTGGCCATGGCCTCCCCTCTCAGCCTGGTTTTTCCCCCGAGGAGGTTCCTGCTTCACTGCCTGCCTGCCAACCTGCCTGGCTAGCAAAGACTTGACTGTGCAGCACACTCTACTGCCACTAGAACTGGAGAGCCAATGGGACACCAGACCCCAGACACCAGACCCCCGACACCAGACCCCAGACCCATGACCCAGAACCCCAAATGCAGACCCCAGACCTCCAACCCCAGACGCACGACACCAGACCCCAAACTCCCGACCACAAACCACAGACCCCGGCCCCAGACCCCAGACCCCTAAACCAGACCCCCGACCCCATAACCAGACCCCCAACCCCATAACCAGACCCCTGACCACAGACCCCAGACCACAGACCCCAGACCCCCGACCACAGACCCAGACCACAGACCCCAGACCCCTGATCCAGACCCGACCCAGATCCCAGACCCCAGACCCCCGACCATAGACCCCAGGCCGATCCCTAGACTCCAGACCCCAGACACCGACCCATGACTCCAGACCCCAGACCCCGACCCCAGACCCCGGCCCAGACCCCAGACCAAAGACCCCAGACCCCAGGCCCAAGATCCAGACCCCAGACCCAGACCCCAGACCAATGACCCCAGACCCCAGACCACCGACCCCAGACCCCAGGCTCTGGCCCCAGATCCAGACCCCAGACCCCAGACCCCCGACTCCACCTAGACCCTGGAACCCCAACCCCAGACCCCGACCCCAGACCACCGACCCAACCCAAACACCAGACCCACGACCCCAGAACTCAGTCCCCAGGCCCAACCCCAGACCCCAGTCCCAGACACCAGACCCCCGACACCAGACCCCAGACCCACAACCTGAGAACCCCAAAACCAGACGCCCAACACCAGACCCAAAACTCCCGACCACAAACAACAGACCATGGCCCCAGACCCCAGACCCCAAAACCAGACCCCCGACCCCATAACCAGACCCCCGACCACATACCCCAGACCCAGACCCCAGACCCCAGACCCAGACCCCAGACCCCAGACCCCAGACCCAAGACCCTAGGCCCCGGCCCCAGACCCCCGTCACAGATCCCAGACACCAGCCCCCAGACCCCTGATCCAGACCCGACCCAGATCCCAGACCCCAAACCCTGGCCCCAGACCCCAGACCCGCGACCCCCGACCCCATACCTCAGAGCTCAGACCCCAGACCCCAACCTGCCCAGAGAGCCCGCCCGACACCAGACCCCAGACCCCAACCCCCGAACCAAGACCCCAGACCCCAGACGCCAACCTGCCAGGAGAGCGCGCCCGACCTCCGACCCCCAACCCCCGATCCCAGACCCAGACCCCAGACCCCCGACCCCGGACCTCAGGACACAGACCCCAGACCCCAGGCCCAGCTCCAGACCCCTGACCCCAGACCCTCGACCCCAGAACCGAGACCCGAGATCCCCTACCCCAGGCCCCCGACCCCAGACTCCAGACCCCAGATCCCTGACCCCATACCCCAGACCCCGACCCATGACCTCAGACCCCAGACCCCAGACCCCAGACCCAGACCCCAGACCCCAGACCCGGGCCTCAGACCCCAGACCAAAGACCCCAGACCCCAGACCAAAGACCCCTGACCCCAGGCACAAGACCCAGACCCCAGACGACAGACCACCGACCGCAGACCCCAGGCTCTGGCCCCAGATCCAGACCCTAGACCCCAGCCCCCCGACCACACCTAGACCCCAGAACCCCGTCCAGAGACCCCAGACCCCAGACCGAGACCCCAGACCACCGACCCAACCCAGACACCAGATCCCCGACCCCAGACCTCAGTCCACAGGCCCAGGCCCCAGCCCCCAGCCCCAGACACCAGACTCCCGAACCAGACCCCAGACCCCAGACCCAAACCCCCGACCCCAGACTCCGAAACCAGACCCCAGACCCCCGACCCCAAACCCCAGACCCAAACCCCAGACCCAGACCCAAAACCCCAGTCCCCACCCAGACCCCAGACACCCGACCACTGACCCCAGAATCCAGACCCCAGACGCCAGACCCCCAAACCCAGACCCCAGACCCAAATCCGAGACCCAGACCCCAGACCCCAGACCTCGACCCCGGACACCTGACACCTGACACCAGACCACAGACCCCAGATCCCCGACAGCAGACCCCCAACAGCAGACCCCCCCAACCCAGACCCCAGACCCCCTACCCCAGCCCCCCGACCCCAGACCTCCAACCGCAGACCCCCGACACCAGACCCCAGAACCCGACCCCAGACCCCAGACCCCGGCCCCAAACCTCAGACCACAGACCCAGACCCCCGACCCCAGACTCTGAAACCAGACCCCAGACCCAGACCCCAAGCCCCAGTCCCCAGACCACCGACCCCAGAATCCAGACCCCAGACGCCACACACGACCCAGTATCCCAGACCCCAGACCCCAGCCCCAGACCCCAGACCCCAGCCCACAGATCTAAGACCCCAGACGCCAGACCCCCAACCCCAGACTCTGAAACCAGACCCCAGACCCCCGAACCCAAACCCCAGACCCAAACCCCAGACCCAGACCCCAAACCCCAGTCCCCACCCAGACCCCTGACCACAGATCCCCGACCCCCAGACCCCAGACCCCGATCCAGATCCGACCCAAGATCCCAGACCCCAGACCCCAGCCCCAGACCCCAGACCCCAGACCTCCGACCCCAGACTTCACCTGCCCGGATAGCCCGCCCAACCCCCGACCCCCGACCCCCGATCCCAGAACCCAGACCCCAGACCCCTGACCCCCGACCACCAACCCCAGAATACAGACCCCAGACCCCAGATCCCAGACACCAGTCCCCAGACCCCCGACCCCCGGCCCACGAACCCAGACCCCTGACCACAGACGCCAGACCCCCGACCACAGATCCCCGAACCCAGACCCCCGACCCCAGATCCCAGACCCCAGACTCCAGACCGTAGACCCCCATCCCCCTAACCCAGGCACCCAGCCCCAGACCACAGACTCCGAACCCAGACACAGACCCCCGACCCCAGACCCCAGACCCCCAGACCCAGAACCCCGACCCCAGACCTCTGACCCCAGACATCAGACCCAGATCCCAGACCCCACCCAGACCCCAGACCCCGACCCTAGACCCCAAACCACCGACCCCCTACCCAGACAACAGACCCCCGACCTCAGACCCCAGACCCCCATCCCCATACCCCCGACCCCAGTTTGACCCCCGACCCCTGACCCCCGGCCACAGGCCCCCAACTCCCGACCCCAGCCCCCAGACACCAACCCCAGAACCCAGACCCCGACCTCAGACCCAAGACCCCCGTCCCCACACCCCCGACCCCAGACGCCAGACACCTGACCCCAGACCCAGACCCCCGAACCCAGACCTGTGAACCCAGACACCCGACCACACCTAGACCCCCAACACCAGACCCCAGACCCAGACCCCAAACCCCAGACCCCAGACCACCAACACCAGACCCCAGACTCCAGAGACACCAGACCCCCAACCCCAGCCTGACCCCCGACCCGCGACCCCAGGCCCCAGACCCCCAACCCCTGGCCACAGACCCCCAACTCCCGACCCCAGACCCCGACCCCAGAACCCAGACCACCGACGCCAGACCCCAGACCCCCGACATCAGACCCCAGACCCCTGTCCCCACACCCCGACCCCAGACCCCAGACACCCGACCCCAGACCCCACACCCCCACCCCAGACCCAACACAGACCCCCAACCCCAGACCCCAGACCCAGACTCAGACCCCAGACCACAGACCCCAGACCCCAGACACCCCAGACCCCTGACCCCAGCCTGACCCCCCGACCCCCGACCCCAGGCCCCAGACCCACAATCCCCGGCCCTAGACCACCGACTCCCAATCCCAGACCCCAGACTCTGACCCTAGACCCAGGCCCCAAAACCCAGACCCCAGACCCGAGACCCCAGACCCCAGATACCGGCCCCAGATCCCAGACCCCACACCCCCGACCCTAGACCCCAGGCCGATCCCCAGAACCCAGACCCCCGAACCCACACCCCAGACCCCAGGCACCGGCCCAGACCCCAGACCCCCAACCCCCTACCCCAGACCCCGTACCCCAGAACCCAGACCCCGACCCACAACTCCAGACATGAGACCCCGACCCCAGACCCCGGCCCAGACCCCAGGCCCAAGACCACCGATCCCCAGACACAGACCCCAGACCACAGACTACCGACCCCAAACCACAGACCACCGACCCCAGACTCCAGGCTCTGGCCCCAGATCCAGACCCCAGACCCCCGAACCCACCTAGACCCCAGAACCCCAACCCCAGACCCCAGACTGAGACCCCAGACCACCGACCCAACCCAGACACCTGGTCCCCGACCCCAGACCTCAGTCCCCAGGCCCAGGCCCCAGATTCCCAGCCCCAGACACCAGACCACCGACCCCCGACCCCAGACCCCCGACACCAGACCCTCGACACCAGACCCCAGACCCCAGACTCACGACCCCAGAACCCCAAACCCAGACCCCAGACCTCCAACCCCAGACGCCCAACACCAGACCCCAAACTCCCGACCACAAACCACAGACCCCGGCCACAGACCCCAGACCCCAGACCCCAAAACCAGACCCCCGACCCCATAACAAGACCCCTGACCACAGACCCCAGACCCCCGACCTCAGACCCAGACCACGGACCCCAGACCGCAGACCCAAGACGCAAGACCCCAGCCCCTGGTCCCAGACCTCCGACCACAGATCCCAGACCCCAGACCCCTGATCCAGACCCGACCCAGATCCCAGACCCCAGACCCCGGCCCCAGACCCCCGACCCCATAACCAGACCCCCGACCCCGGACCCCAGACCCCAGACCCCAGGCCCTGACCCCAGACCCCCGACCACAGATCCCAGACACCAGACCCCAGACCCCAGACCCCAGATCCCAGACCCCAGACCCCGGCCCCAGATCACCGACCCCCACCCCCAGACCCCCGACCCCAGACCTCCGACCGCAGACCCCAGACCCCCGACCCCCAGATCCCAGACCCTCGACCCCAGAACCCGGACCCGAGACCCCCTACCCCAGCCCCTGACCCCAGACCCAGACCCCTGACCACAGACCCCAAACCAAGACACAGATCCCCGACCATAGACCCAGACCCCGAACCTCGACCCCAGACTCCCGACTCCAGACCCCAGACCACCGGACGCCAAACCCAGGCCCCAGATCCCCGACCCCCGAACCCAGACCCCAGACCCCAGACCCAGACCCAGACCCCAAACCCCAGACCCCAGACATCTGACCCCAGACCCCAGACCACATAGACTCCAGACCCCAGACCCCAGCCTGACCCCCAAGCCCCGGCCCCAGGCCCCATAACCCCGACCCCCGACCACAGACCCCAGACTCCAGACCCCAACCTGCCTGGAGAGCCTGCCCAACCCCAGACCCAGGTCCCCGACCCCAGACCCCAGATCCCAGACCCAGACACCTGACCCCCGAAACCAGACACCAGACCCCTGACCTCCACCCCAGACCCTGGCCCCACACCCCAGACCCCAGACCACAACCCCAGGCCAGACCCCTGACCCCCGACCCCAGAACTCCCAACGCCCAACCCCAGACCCCTGACCCCAGACCACAGACCCCAGGACCAGACCCCAGAAACCGGCCCCAGACCCCAGACCCCGGACCCCCGACCCCCGACCCCAGACCCAGACCCTGGCCCCAGACCCCCGACTCCAGACCCCAAACACCTGACCCCAGACCCCCGACCCCAGACCCCAACCTGCTTGGAGACCATGCCCAGCCCCAGACCCCTGACCCCAGACCCCAGTCCCCAGACCTCCCACCACAGACCCCAGACCCCGACCACAGACCCCAGACTCCAGACCCCAACCTGCCCGGAGAGCCTGCCCAACCCCAGACGCCAGACCCCCAACTCCAGACCCCAGATACCAGACGCCAGACCCCGGACCCCCGACCTCCGTCCCCTGACCCAGACCCTGGACCCAGACCCCTGACCCCCGACCCCCTACCCGAGATCCCCGACCCCAGACCCCAGACGTCAACCCATGACATCAGACCCCAGACCCCAGACCAAAGACCCCAGACCCCAGACCAAAGACTCCAGACCCCAGGCCCAAGACCCAGACCCCCAGACCCAGACCACCGACCCCAGACCACCAACCCCAGATCCAGACCACAAATCCCAGACCCCCGACCTCACCTAGACCCCAGAACCATGTCCACAGACCCCAGACCCCAGACTGAGACCCCAGACCACCGACCCAACCCAGACACCAGACCCCCGACCCCAGACCTCAGTCCCCAGGCCCAAGACCCAGACCCCAGCCCCAGACACCAGACCCCCGACACCAGACCCCCGACACCAGACACCAGACCCCAGACCCACGACCCCAGACCCATGACCTGAGAACCCCAAACCCAGACCCCAGACCTCCAACCCCAGATGCCCGACACCAGACCCCAAACTCCCGACCACAAACCCCAGACCCCGGCCCCAGACCCCAGATCCCAGACCCCAAAACCAGACCCCCGACCCCAGACCCCAACCTGCCCGGAGTGCCCGCCCGACCCCAGACCCCAGACCCCGACCACACACCCCAGACCCCAAACCCCAGACCCCAGACCTCAGACCCCAGACCCCAACCTGCCCGGCGAGCCCGCCAGACCCCAGACCCCAGACCCCAGACCTCAGACCCCAGACCCCAACCTGCCCGGCAAGGCCGCCAGACCCCAGACCCCGACCCCCGAACCAAGACCCCAGACCCCAGACCCCAACCTGCCCGGAGAGCCCGCCCGACACCCAACCCCCAACCCCCGATCCCAAACCACAGACCCCAGACCCCCGACCCTGGACCTCAGGACACAGACCCCAGACCCCAGGCCCAGACCCCCGACCCCAGACCCCTGACCCAGGACCTCCGACCCCAGCCCGAGACTCCGACCCTAGATCCCAGACCCTCAACCCCAGAACCCGGACCCGAGACCCCCTCCCTAGCCCTGGCCCCCATCCCAGACCCCAGAACCCCGACCCCATAGCCCAGACCCTGGCCCGAGACCACAGACCCCCGACCCCGAACTCAGACCCCAGACCCCCGACCCCACACCCATGATCGCAGACCCCAGACCACCGACCTCAGACCCCAGACCCCAGACCCCCGACCCCAGACCCTCGACCCCAGAACCCGGACCCGAGACCCCCTACCACAGGCCCCCGACCCCAGACCCCAGAGCCCTGACCCCATAGGCCAGACCCTGGTCCCAGACCACAGACCCCGAAACCAGACACAGATCCCCGACCATAGACCAAGACCCCCGACCCCTGACCCCAGACCCCAGACCCCAGACCCTCGACCCCAGACCGGCGAACCCAGACCCCCAACCCGTGACTACAAACCCCCGACCTCAGACCCCAGAACCCAGACTCCCAACCCCAACCTGCCTGGAGTGCCCGCCTAACCCCAGACCACAGACCCCAGACCCCAGACCCCAGATCCAAGACCCAGACACCTGACCCCCGAACCCAGACACCAGACCCCTGACCCCCGACCCCAGACCCATACCCTGGCCCCACACCCCAGACCCCAGATCACAACCCCAGGCCAGACCACTGACCCCTGACCATAGACCCCCAATGCCCGACCCCAGACCCCTGACCCCAGACCCCAGACCCCAGGACCAGACCCGAGAAACCGGCCCCAGATCCTGGACCCCAGACCCACACTCCCGACTCCAGACCACAGGCCGATCCCCAGACCCCACACCCCAGACACCTGACCCCAGACCCGCGACCCCAGACCCCAACCTGCTCAGAGACCACGCCCAACCCCTGACCCCTGACCCCAGGCCCCAGACCCCAGTCCCTGGACCCCCGACCACAGACCGCAGACCCCAGACTCCAACTTGCCCAGAGAGCCCGCCCAACCCCAGATGCCAGACCCCCGACCCCAGACCCCAGACCTCAGACCCCCAACCTCCGACCCCAGACCCAGACCCTGGCCCCAGACCCCTGACCCCCGACCCTCTACCCCAGAGCCCCTACCCCAGACCCCAGACCCCGACCCACGACCTCAGACCCCAGACAGACCCCAGCCCCAGACCCCAGACCAAAGACCCCAGACCCCAGACCAAAGACCCCAGATCCCAGGCCCAAAACCCAGACTTCCAGACCCAGACCCCAGACCACCGACCACCGACACCAGACCACAGACCACCGACCCCAGACCCCAGGCTCTGGCCCCAGATCCAGACCCCAGACACCCGACCCCACCTAGACCCCAGAACCCCGTCCACAGACCCCAGACCCCAGACCGAGACCCCAGACTCCCGACACCAGACCCCCGACCCCAGACCTCAGTCCCCAGGCCCAGGCCCTAGATCACAGCCCCAGACACCAGACCCCCGACATCAGACCCCAGACCCCCGACCCCAGACACCAGACCCCCGACACCAGACCCCAGACCCATGACCCCAGTCCCATGACCCCAGAACCCCAAAGTCAGACCTCCAATCCCAGACACCCAACACCAGACCCCAAACTCCCGACCACAAACCCCAGACCCCGGCCCCAGTCCCCAGACCCCCGAACACAGACCCCAGATCACCGACCCCAGACCCCCGACCACAGACCCCAGACCCCCGACCCCAGACCCCTGACCCAAGACCCCAGACCCCCGGCCCCAGACCCCCGACCACAGATCCCAGACCCCCGACCCCTGATCCAGACCCGACCCCAGATCCCAGACCCCAGACCCCGGCACCAGACCCCAGACCACAGAACCAAGACCCAAGACCCTTGACCCCCAACCCCAGACCTCAGACCCCAGACCCCAACCTGCCCAGAGAGCCCGCCCGACCCCAGACCCCAGACCCTGACCCCCGAACCAAGACCACACACCCCAGACCCCATCCTGCCCATAGAGCCCACCCCACACCCGCCCCACAACCCCCGATCCCAGACCCCAGACCCCAGACCCCCAACCCCAGACCTCAGGACAGAGACGCCAGACCCCAGGACATAGACCCCAGACCCTAGGCCCAGACCCCAGACCCCTGACCCCAGACCCCGACCCCAGATCCCAGACCCTCGACCCCAGAACCCAGACCCGAGACCCCCTACCCCAGGCCCCCGACCCCACACGCCCAACCACAGACCCAGACCCCTGACAACAGACCCCAGACCCCAGACCACCGACCCCCAACCCCAGACCAAAGACCCCCGACCCCGAACTCAGACCCCAGACCCCCGACCCCACACCCCGGGCGCCAGACCCCAGACCACTGACCCCCAACCCCAGACCCCAGACCCACGACCCCCAATCCCCGACCCCAGACCCCCGACCCCACCCAGACCCCCAACCCCAGACCCCAGACCCAGACCCAGACCCCAAACCCAAGACCCCGGACCACTGACCCCAGACCCCAGACCCCAGAGACCCCAGACCCCCGACCCAAGCCTGACCCCCGACCCCCGACCCCAGACCCCAGACCCTGACCCTAGACCCAGGCCCCAAACCACAGACGCCCGAACCCAAACCCCAGACCCGAGACCCCAGACCCCAGAAACCGGCCCCAGACCCCAGAACCCTGACCCCACCCCCACACCCCCAACCCTATACCCCAGGCCGATCCCCAGAACCCAGACCCCCGACCCCAGACCCCTGAACCCACCCAAACCCCCAACCCCAGACCTCAGAGCCAGACCCAGACCCAGACCCCAAACCCGACCCCAGACCACCGACCCCAGACCTCACACCCCAGAGACCCCAGACCCCCGACCCAAGCCTGACCCCCTACCCCCGACCCCAGGCCCCCAACCCCCAACTACAGACCCCCGACCCCCGACCCCGGACCCCCGACTGTGGGGCACGTCACATCAAAGGTAAAAGGCCTACCTCATGGCCCAGTGCTCACTTCCTGGTTTTGGAGATCCAGCCTGCCTGTCTCCTGGTTGGGAGGTTTGGCTATGGTTTGTGATATAAAATAAGGCTACCTCGAACCCATGGATTGGCCTCGCAGCCCTCTCTGACCGCACCTACCTCCCCCTGTCCTGCCTACTTTTATGTTAATAGATTCCTGTTTCTTACTTTAGCCCCTGGTATCTTCCCATTAAATGAGTCTGCTGTGACATTCTCCCTGGCACGTCTGTGTCTTCCCTCTGGAGAAGGGAGGGCTGGGTGAAGGCGGCCAGCCGGCCCTATCCTTTCTCGGTATCATCTTAGTCGGGGCGTGTTCTCTTTGCCCTTCCTGCTGGTCAGGAGGCAATGAGTGCTAAAAACCCCGACACCCGACCACAGACCCCAGATCCCAGACCCCATACCATGAACCCAGACCCCAGACTCCAGACCCCCACCTGCCTGGAGAGCCCACCCAACCCCAGACCCCAGACCCCGACCCCAGACCCCAGATCCCAGACCCAGACACCTGACCCCCGAAACCAGACACCAGACCCCTGACCCCCGACCCCAGACCTAGACCCTGGCCCCATACCCCAGACCACAACCCCAGGCCCAGACACCTGACCCCCGACCACAGACCCCCAACGCCCAACCCCTGACCCCTGACCCCAGACCCCAGACCCCAGGACCAGACCCCAGAAACCGGGCCCAGACCCCAGACCCCAGGCCGATCCCCAGACCCCAGACTCCAGACACCTGACCCCAGACCCCCGACTCCAGACCCCAGACCCCAACCTACTCGGAAACCACGCCCGACCCCAGACCCCTGACCCCAGACCCCAGACCCCGGACCCCTGACCGCAGACCCAGACTCCAGACCCCAACCTGCCCGGAGAGCCCGCCCAACCCCAGGCCCCAGACCCCCGACCCCAGACCCCCGATCCCCAACCTCCGACCCAAGACCCAGACCCTGGCCCCAGACCCCCGACCCCAGACCACAACCCCAGGTCCAGACCCCAGACCCGCGACCACAGACCCCAGACCCCAGGCTCAGACCCCCAACCTCAGACCCAGACCCCAGACGCCCAACCTCAGACCCCCGTCCCCAGACCCCAGACCCCCAATCCCAGACCACAACCCCAAACCTCAGACATCAGACCTGGGCTCCACCCCAGTCCCCACCCAGACCCCAGACCCCAGACCCCTGACCCCAGACCTCCGAACCGAGACCCCAAAACTGCAAACCCAGACCCCAGACTCCAACCCCAGACACCCGAAACCAGACCCCAAACTCCCGACCACAAACCAAAGACTCCGGCGCCAGACCAAGACCCCCGACCCCATACCCAGACTCAGACCCCAAACCCCAGACCTCCGACCACCGACCCCAGACCCCAGACACCTGACACCCGACCCCAGAACCTGACCCTAGACCCAGACCCCAAACCCAAGACTCCCAACCCCAAAACCCAGACCTGAGACCCCAGACCCCCAACCCCCGACCCCAGACCCCACACCCCCAGCCCCAGACCCCAGGCCGATTCCCAAACCCCCAACCCCAGACCCCAGGCCGATCCCCAGACCCCAGACCCCAGACCCAGACACCTGACCCCAGACCCCAACCTGCCCGGAGACCACGCCCGACCCCAGACCCCTGACCTCAGACACCAGACCCCCGACCACAGTCCCCAGACCCCAGATCCCAGACCCAGACACCTGAACCCTGAACCCAGACAACAGACCCCCGACACCCGACCCCAGACCCAGACCCTGGCCCCACACCCCAGACCCCAGACCACAACTCCAGGCCCAGACATCTGACCCCTGACCACAAACCCCCGACGCCCGACCCCAGACCCCGACCCCAGACCCCAGACTCCCGACCCCATACCCCAGACCCCCGAATCCATACCCCAGACCCCGACCCGAGACCTCACCCCAGACCCCAGACCTCAGACCCCGGCCCCAATCCCAGACCACAGAACCCCGACCCAGAACCCCAACCCCATTCCCCAGACCACCGATCCCAGACCCCAGTCCCGAGCCCCAGACCCACAACCAGAAACACCAGAACCCCTATCCAGACCCATGACCCTGACCCAAGACCCAGACCCCATACACCCGACGCCAGACCCCAGACACCAGACCCCAGACCCCAGAACCCCGACCCAAGAACCCAGATCGCAGACCCCAGGCACCAGCCCCAGACTCCAGAACCCCGAGCCCCAACCACCTTCCCTAGACCCTCTACCCCAGACCCCAGACCCCGACCCCAGACCCCAGACCCCAGACCCTGGCCCCAGACCAAAGACCCCAGACCCCAGGCCCAAGACCCAGACCCCCAGACCCAGACCTCAGACCACAGACCACCAACCCCAGACCCCAGACTCCGGCCCCAGATCCAGACCCCAGACCCCCGACCCAACCTAGACCCCAGAACCCCGTCCCCAAACCCCAGATCCCAAACCGAGACCCCAGACCACCGACCCAACCCAGACACCAGACCCCCGACACCAGACCCCAGACCGCCAACCCCATACCCCAGACACTAGAACCCCAAACCCAGACCCCAGACCTCTGATCCCAGACTCCCGACACCAGACCCCAAACTCCCGACCACAAACCCCAGACCCAGGCCCCAGACCCCAGACCCCAAAACCAGACTCCCGACCCCATAACCAGACCCCGACGCCAGACCCCAGACCCCCAACCCCAGACCCCAGACCCCCAACACCAGACCCCAGACCCCGACCCCAGACCCCCGACCCAGGACCCCAGAACCCAGGCAACAGCCCCAGACCCTCGACCACAGATCCCCGACCCCAGAACCCAGACCCCCAATACAGACCCGACCCAAGATCCCAGACCCCAGACCCCAGCCCCAGAGCCCAGACCCCAGACCAAAGACCAAAGACCCCAGACCCCCGTCCCCAGACCTCAGACCTCAGACCCCAGACCCCAACCTGCCCGAAGAGCCCGACCGACCCCAGACCCCAGACCCTGCCCCCCGAACCAAGACCCCAGACCCCAGACCCCAACCTGCCCGGAGAGCCCGCCCGAACCCTGACCCCCGACCCCCGACGCCCGATTCCAGACCCCAGACCCCAGACCCCTGACCCCAGACCCACGAACCCAGACCCCCAACCCCAGACCCCTGACCCCAGACCCCCGACCCCAGATCCCAGACACCAGACCCCCAATTCCCCGGCCCCAGACCACAGACCCCGAACCCAGACACAGACCCCTAACCATAGAAGCAGACCTCCGACCCCCGACCCCAGACCTCTGAACCCAGACATCAGACCCAGATCCCAGACCACACCCAGACCCCAGACCCCAGACCGCCAACCCCCGACGCCAGACCCCAGACCCCAGATACCTGACCCCAGACCCCCAAGCCCAGACCCGCAAACCTAGACCCCCGACCCCAGGCCCCAGACCCAGACCCCAAACCCCAGACCCCAGAACACAGACCCCAGGCCCCAGAGACCCCAGATCCCCGACACCAGCCTGACCCCCAACCCCCGGACACAGACCCCTGACTCCCGACCCCAGACCCTGACCCCGACCCCAGACCCCAGACCACTGACCACCAACCCCAGACCCCCGACCTCAGACCCAGATCCCTGTCTCCACACCCCCGACCCCAGACCCCATCCCCAGACTCCAGACCCCAGACCCAGATCCAGACCCCAAACCCCAGACCACTGACCCCAGACCCCAGACACCAGAGACCTCAGAGCCCGACCCCACCCAGACCCCCAACCCCAGACCCCAGACCACCGACCCCAGACCACAGACCCCAGAGACCCCAGACCCAGATCCCACCCTGACCCCCGACCCACGACCCCAGGCCCCAGACCCCCAAACCCCAGCCACAGACCCCTGACTCATGCCCCCAGACCCCAGACCCTGACCCTAGTCCCAGGCCCCAAACCCCAGACTCCCGAACCCAATCCCCAGACTCGAGACCCCAGACCCCAGAAACCGGCCCCAGACCCCCGACCCCAGACCCCAAATCCCCGACCCCAGATCCCAGGCCGATCCCCAGACCCCAGACCCTGACTCCAGACCCCAGACCCTAAACCCCAGGCACCGGCCCCAGACCCCAGATCCCCGACCCCCAACCCCCTACCCCAGACCCCCTACCCCAGACCCAAGACCCCGTCCCATGACTCCAGACCCCAGACCCCGACCCCAGACCCCGGCCCCAGGCCCTAGACCAAGAACCCCAGACCCAGACCCCAGACCACAGAACACCGACCCCAGACCACAGACCACCGACCCAGACCCCAGTCTTTGGCCCCAGATCCAGACCCCAGGCCCCCGGCCCCACCTAGACCCCAGAACCCCATCCCCAGAACCCAGACTGAGACCCCAGACAACCGACCCAACCCAGACACCAGACCCCCGACCCCAGACCTCAGTCCCCAAGCCCAGGCCCCAGCCCCCAGCCCCAGACCCCAACCCCAGACCCCGGACATTGGACCCCGGCCCCAGACCCCAGTAACCCAACCCCAGACCCCCGACCCCATTCCCCAGACCCCCGAACCCAGACTCAAGAGCACTGACCACAGACCCCAGTTCCAAGCCCAAACCCATGACCCCAGACCCCAGAACCCCTACCCAGACCTCCGACCCCTGACCCCAGGCCCAGACCCCATACACCCAACGCCAGACCCCAGACCCCCGACCCCCGACCCCGACCCCGGCCCCAGATCCCAGACCCCCGACACCAGACCCCCTACACCAGACCCCAGACCCCAGACCCACGACCCCAGAACCCCAAACCCAGACCTCCAACCCCAGACGCCCGACACCAGACCCCAAACTCCCGACCACAAACCCCAGACCACAGACCCCCGATGCCCGACCACCGACCCCAGACCCCCGACCCCCGACCCCAGGCCCAGACCCCCAACCTAAGACCCAGACCCGACCCCATAACCCAGACCCCTGACACCAGACCCCAGATCCCCAACCCTGACCCCAACCCCAAACCCCGGACATCGGACCCCACCCCAGACCCCAGTATCCCGACCCCAGAACCCCAACCCCATTCCCTAGACCCACGAACCCAGACTCAAGACCACCGACCACAGACCCCAGTCCCAAGCCCCAGACCCATGACCCCAGACCCCAGAACCCCTACCCAGACCCCCGACCCCCAACCCCAGACCCAGACCTCAAACACCAACGCCGGACCCCAGACCCTCGACCCCTGACTCTCGACCCCCAACCCCAGACCCCCGCCACCAGACCGCAGACCACAGACCCCAGACCCCAGGCCCCCTATCCCAGACCCCAGACCCCAGACCCCAGGCACCGGCCTCAGACCTCAGACCCCAGACCCCTGACCCCGGACCCCTGACCCAGACCTCTGACCCACGACCTCCAACGCCCTACCGCTGACCCCCTACCACCAACCCCCTACCCCAGACCCTGACCCTCAATTCCAGACCCCAGACCCCAGAACCAGACTCCTGACCCCATAACCAGACCTCTGACCCCAGTCCCCAGACCAAAGACCCAGACCCCAGGTCCAAGACCCAGACCCCCAGACCCAGACCCCAGACCACAGACCACCGACCCTAGACCCCAGGCTCTGGCCCCAGATCCAGACCCCAGACCGAGACCCCAGACCACTGACCCAACCCAGACACCAGACTCCCGACCCCAGACCCCAGTCTCCAGGCCCAGGCCCCAGCCCCCAGCCCCAGACACCAGACCCCCGACCCCAGACCCCCGACCCCAGACCCCATAGCCCCAACCCCAGACCCCCAGCACCAGACCCCAGACCCCCGACCCCCGAACCCCAAACCCAGACCACAGACCTCAGACCTCAGACTCCCAACACCAGACCCCAAACTCCCAACCCCAAACCCCAGACCCCGGCCCCAGACCCCAGACCCCTGACACCATAACCAGACCTCTGACCCCAGACCCCAGACCCCCGACCACAGACACCTGACCACAAACCCCCGACCCCAGACCCCAGATCCCTGATCCAGACCCGACACCAGATCCCAGACCCCAGACCCCGGCCCCAGACCCCAGATCCTAGACCCAAGACCCCAGACCCCTGACCGCAGACCTCAGACCTCAGACCCCAGACCCTAACCTGCCCGGAGAGCCTGCCCGACCCCAGACCCCAGACCCCGACCTCCGAACCAAGACTCCAGACCCCAACCTGCCCGGAGAGCCCGCCCGACCCCCAACCCCCGACCCCCAATCCCAGACCCCAGACCCAGACACCTGACCCGAGAACACAGACCCCAGACCCCAGGCCCAGACCAAAGACCCTGAACCCAGACAGACCCCCGAACATAGACCCAGACCCCCGACCCCTGATCCCAGACCCAGATGCCATACACCCGACGCCAGACCCCAGTACCCAGACCCCCGACCCTCGACCCCCGACCCCAAACCCCCGCCACCAGACCGCAGACCCCAGACCCCAGACAGTGACCCCAGACCCCAGACCGTGGCCCCAAACCCCAGACCCCAGACCCCAGACCCCAGACCCAGGCCCAGACACCAGACCCCCAACCCAGACCCCCAACAGCAGATCCCCGACACCAGACCCCTGACACCAGACCCCGGACCCCAGACCCTAGAACCCCAAACCCAGAACCCCTACCCCAGACCCCAGTCACCAGACCCCAGAGCCCCGACCCCAGATGCAGACCCCAGACCCCCAATCCCACCTAGACCCCAGAACCCCATCCCCAGTCAGTCCCCAGACCCCAGACCGAGATCCCAGACCACCGACCCAACCCAGACACCAGACCCCTGACCCCAGACCACAGTCCCCAGGCCCAGGTCCCAGACCCCAGCCCCCAGCCCCAGACACCAGACCCCCGACCCCAGACCCCAGACCACAGACCCCAAACCTCTGACCCAGACCCCCGACACCAGACCCCAAACCCCAGACCCAGACCTCAGATACTTGACCCCAGACATCTGACCCAGACCCCTGACCCCAAACCCCAGACACCAGAACCCCAAACCCAGACTCCAGACCTCAGACCCCAGACTCCCGACACCAGACCCCAAACTCCTGGCCCCAGACCCCAGACCCAGGCCCCCAACTCCAGACCCAGACCCCCAACCCCAGACCCAGACCCCCGACCCCAGACCCAGACCCCCGACCCCAGACCCCAGAACCCAGACCCCCGACCACAGATCCCAGACCGCCGACCCCAGACCCCACCCAGAACCCAGACACCCGACAACCAACCCCCGACCCCAGACATCCCACCACCAACCCATGACCCCATACCCAGACCCCCGACCCCAGACCCCAGACCCCAGACACCCACCCCAGGCCCAGACCCCCGACCCCAGACACCCAACCACCGACCCACGACCCCATACCCAGACCTCTGACCCCAGACCCCAGACCACCGGCCCCAGACCCAAGACCCCAGTCCCCGACCCCAGACACCAGACCTCGACCCCAGACCCCCGACACCAGACCCCAGACCCAGACCTCAGATGGTTGACCCCAGACACCCGACCCCAGACCCCTGACCCCAAACCCCAGACACCAGAACCCCAAACCCAGACCCCAGACCTCAGACCCCAGATTCCCGACACCAGACCCCAAACTCCCGGCCCCAGACCCAGACCCCTAACCCCAGACCCAGACCCCTGACCCCAGACCCCAGACCCCCGACCCCAGACACCCAACCACCGACCCACGACCCCATACCCAGACCTCTGACCCCAGACCCCAGACCCCAGACCCCCGGCCCCAGACCCAAGACCCCAGTCCCTGACCCCAGACCCCAGACCTCGACCCCAGACCCCCGACACCAGACCTCAGACCCAGACCCCCCACACCTACTCCAGACCCATGATGCCAGACCCCTGACCCCACAGCCCAGACCCCCTACCCCTGACCCCCAACCCAGGCCCCTGACCCGCAACCCCTGGCCACAGACCCCGGACCCCCGACCCCAGACCCCAGATCCCCGACCCCCGACCCCCTACATCAAACCCCAGACCCCCGTCCCCACACCTCAGACCCCAGACACCTGACCCCAGACCCCACACCCCCGACCCCAGACCCCACACCCCCGACCCCAGACTCCACACCCCCGACCCCAGACCCCACCCACACCCCCAACCCCAGACCCCAGATCCAGGCCCAGACCCCAAACCCCAGACCCCAGACGACCGACCCCAGCCCCCAGAGACCCCACACCCCCGACCCCAGCCAGACCCCCAACCCCAGGCCCCAGACCCCAGACCCCCAACCCCTGGCCACAGACCTACGACTCCCGACCCCAGACCCTGACCCTAGACCCAGGCCCCAAACCCCAGACTCCCGAACCCAAACCTCAGACCCGAGACCCCAGACCCCAGACCCCCGACCCCAGACCCCACACCCTGACCCTAGACCCCAGTCCGATGCCCAGAAAGCAGACTTCCGACCCCAGACCCCAGACCCCGGTCACCGGCCCCAGACCCCAGACCCCAGACCCCCGACCCCCTACACCAGACCCCAGACCCCGACCCACGACTCCAGACCCCAGACCCCGGCTCCAGACCCCAGACCAAAGACCCCAGACCCCAGGCCCAAAACCCAGACCCCCAGACCTAGACTCCACCTAGACCCCAGAACCCCCAACCCCAGACCACAGACCACCGACCTCAGACCCCAGGCTCTGGCCCCAGATCCAGACCCCAGACCCCAGACTCCCGACCCCACCTAGACCCCAGAACCCCCAACCCCAGGCCCCAGACCGACACCACAGACCACCGACCCAACCCAGACACCAGACCCCCGACCCCAGACCCCCGACACCAGACCCCAGACTCATGACCCCAGAACCCCAAATCCAGACCCCAGACCTCCAACACCAGACACCCGACACCAGACCCCAAACTCCCAACCACAAACCCCAGTCCCGGGCCCCAGCCCCCCGACCCCAGACACCAGCCCCCTGACCACATACCCCAGACCCCAGAACCCAGACCCAGACCACAGACCCCAGACCCAAGACCCCAGGCCCTGGCCCCAGACCCCTGACCACAGATCCCAGACTCCATACCCCAGTCCTCTGATCCAGACCCGAGCCAGATCCCAGATCCCAGACCCCAGACCCCAGGCCCCTGACCCCATAGCCCAGACCCTGGCCCCAGACCACAGACCCCGAAACCAGACACAGATCCCCGACCATAGACCCAGACCCCCGACCCCAGACCCCAGACCACCGACCACCAACCCCAGACCCCAGACCCCCGACCCCAGACCCTCGACCCCAGACCCACAAACCCAGACCCCCCGACCCCAACCAGACCCCCAGACCCAGACCCACACCCCAAACCCCAGACCTCAGACCACTGACCCCAGCCCCCCGACCCCAGCCTGACCCCCAACCCCAGACCCCAGGCCCCAGACCCTCAACCCCCGACTACAGACCCCCGACCCCCTACCTCAGACCCCCGACCCCCGACCTCAGAACCCGACCCCCGACCACAGACCCCAGACCCCAGACTTCAGACCCCAACCTGCCTGGAGAGCCCGCCCAACCCCAGACCCCAGACCCCAGATCCCAGACCCCCGAACCCAGACACCAGACCCCTGACCCCCGACCCCAGACCCAAACCCTGGCCCCACACCCCAGACCCCAGACCACAACCCCAGGCCCAGACCCCTGACCCCCGACCACAGAACCCCAATGCCCGACCCCATACCCCTTACCCCAGACCCCAGGACCAGACCCCAGAAACCGGCCCCAGACCGCAGACCCCACACCCCCGACTCCAGACCCCAGGCCGATCCCCAGACCCCAGACCCCTGACCCCAGACCCCCGACCCCAGACCCCAACCTGCCTGGAGAGCCCACCCAACCCCAGACACCAGACCCCCGACCCCAGACACCAGACCCAGATACCAGACCCCAGATCCCGACCCTTGACCTCCGACCCCAGACCCAGACCCCTGACCCCCGACCCCCTACCCCAGACCCCGACCCATGACCTCAGACCCCAGACCCCAGACCCAGGCCCCAGACTCCAGACCAAAGACCCCTGACCCCAGGCACAAGACCCAGACCACCAGACCCAGACCCCAGACCACAGACCACCGACCCCAGACCGCAGACTCTGGCCCCAGATCCAGACCCCCAACCCCAGATCCCAGATCAAAGACCCCAGACCCCAGGCTCTGGCCCCAGATCCAGACCCCAGACCCCTGACAACACCTAGATCCCAGAACCCTGTCCCCCGACCCCAGACCCCAGACCGAGACCCCAGACCACCTATCCAACCCAGACCCAGACCCCTGAACCCAACCCTAGTCCCCAGGCCCAGGCCTCAGACCCCAGCCCCAGACGCTCGACCCCAGACCCCACACCTCAGACCTCCGACCCCAGACACCAGACCCCAGAACCCAGGCCCAGACCCCAGATGCCTGACCCCAGATCCTGACCCCAGACACCCGACCCCAGATCCCACACCCCAGAACCCCAAATCCAAACCCCAGACCTCCAACCCCAGGCTCCCGACACCAGACCTCAGACCCCGGCCCCAAACCCCAGACCCCGGCCCCAGACCCCCGACCCCAGACCAAGACCCCAGACCACATACCCAGACCCCCGACCCCAGACCCCACTCAGACCCCAGACCCCCGACCACTGACCCCCGACCCAGACACCTGACCAACGACCCACGACCCCAGACTCCAGGACCCGGCCCCAGACCCCAGACCCCAGACCACCGACCCCAGACCCAAGACCCCAGTCCCCAACCCCAGACCCCAGACACCCGACCCCCGACCCCCGACCCCTGACACCAGAACACAGACCCCAGACCTCCGACCCCAGACCCCCGACACCGGACCCCAGACCCCGACCCCAGACCCCGACCCCAGACCCCAGACCCCAGCCCCAGACCCCAGACCCAGACCCCCGATCCCAGACTCTGAAGCCAGACCCCAGACACCCGAACCCAAACCCCAGACTCAAACCCCAGACCCCAGTCCCCGCCCAGACCCCAGACCCCTGACCCCAGAACCCAGCTCTCTGACCCCAGACCCCCGACCACAGACCCCAGACTCCTGACCCCAGACCCAGGACACAGACCCCAGACCCCAGGCCCAGACGCCAGACCCCAGACCCCTGACCCCAGACCTCCGACCCCAGATCCCAGACCCTCGACCCCAGAACCTGGACCCAAGACCCCCTACCCCAGGCCCCCGACCCCAGATCCCGGACCCCCGACCCCATAGCCCAGACCCTAGCCCCAGACCACAGACCCCGACCCCAGACCCCAGACCCCAAACCCAGACACAGACCCCCGACCCCACACCCTCGACCTCAGACCCCTGACCCCAGACCCCTGACCCCAGACCTCCGACCCCAGATCCCAGACCCTCGACCCCAGAACCTGGACCCAAGACTCCCTACCCCAGGCCCCCGACCCCAGATCCCAGACCCCCGACCCCATAGCCCAGACCCCAGCCGCAGCCCACAGACCCCGACCCCAGACCACAGACCCCGAACCCAGACACAGACCCCCGACCCCACACCCCCGACCTCAGACCCCTGAAACCCGACCTCAGACCCCAGACCCCCGACTTCACCCAGACCCCCAACCCAAGACCCCAGACCCGGACCCCAAACCCCAGACCACCGACCCCAGACCCCAGAGACCCCAGACCTCCGAGCCCAGCCTGACCCCCGACCCCAGACCCCAACCCCCGACTACAGACCCTCGACCCCCGACCCCCGACCCCAGACCCAGACCCCAGATCCCAGACCCAGTCACCTGACCCCCGAGCCCAGACACCAGACCCCCGACCACCGACCCCAGACCCAGACCCCAGACCACCGACCCCAGACCCCAGGCTCCGGCCCCAGATCCAGATCTCAGACCCCCGACCCCACCTAGACCCCAGAACCCCATCCCCAGACCCCTGACCCCAGACTGAGACCACAGACTGTTGGGGGCCGAGTAATGCCATTCTAACAACTTTCTGCTGAGACCTGTAGTAGGGGTAAACAAGTGGACCTCTTTATCCTGCTCACCTGTTGTGCTGATAGGCTCCCACACCCAATATAACGAGGGGAGTTTTAGAGAGATTCCTGCCTTGATGAAGCAGCATGGCGTCTCTGTTCTTGCTCCGGGGAAGCAAGGCTGAGTGCGGGAGGACAGTGGGCCCTCTCCTCTCGCAGCTTGGACTGGTTGGGTGTGCTTTTTCCCATCCCTCCTCAAGAGGGACTGGGGACGAAGGACCCCGACAACAGACCACCGACCCAACCCAGATATCAGACCCCAGACGCCAGTCCCCAGGCACAGGCCCAAGACCCCAGCCCCACACAGCAGACCCCCAACCCCAGACCCCCAACACCAGACCCCAGACTCCAGACCCAGACACCAGACGCCCAAACCCAGACCCCTGACCCCCGAACCGAGACCCCAAAACCGCAAACCCAGACCCCAGACTCCAACCCCAGACTCCCGAAACCAGACCCCAAACTCCCGACCACAAACCCAAGACTCCGGCGCCAGACCCCAGACCCCAGACCTCTGACCCCATACCCAGACTCAGACCCCAAACCCCAGACCCCCGACCACCGACCCGAGACCCCAGACCCCAGAGACCCCAGACCCCCGACCCCAGCCTGACCCCTGACCCCAGGCCCCAGACCCCCAACCCCTGGCCACAGACCCCCGACTCCCGACCCCAGACCCCAGACCCCAGACACCCGACCCCAGACCCCACACCCCAGACCCCAGACCCCAGGCCGATCCCGAGACCCCAGGCACTGGCCCCAGACCCTCTACCCCAGACCCACGAATACAGACCTCAGCCTGACCCCTGACCCCAGGCCCCAGACCCCCAACCCCTGGCCACAGACCCCCAACTACCGACCCCAGACCCCAGACCCTGACCCTAGACCCAGGCCCCAAACCCCAGACCTGAGACCCCAGACCCCAGAAACCGGCCCCAGACCCCAGAACCCCAACCCCAGACCCCACACCCCCGACCCTAGACCCCAGGCCAATCCCTAGACCCCAGGTACCGGCCCCAGACCCCCTACCCCAGACCCACAAATACAGACCCCAGACCCCGACCCCAGACCCCGGCCCCAGACCAAAGACCCCAGACCCCAGGCCCAAGACCCAGACCCCAGACCACAGACCACAGCCCCAGATCCAGACCCCAGACCTCCAGCCCCAGACTCCCGACACCAGACCCCAAACTCCTGACCCCAAACCCCAGACGCCAACCACAGACCCCAGACCCCCGACCCCAGACCCCAGACCCTAGACCCCCTACCACAGACCCCAGACCCCAGACCCCCGACCCCAGACACAGAACCCAGACCCCTGACCCCACTCAGACCCCAGACACCCGACCAATGACCCACGAACCCAGACTCCAGAACCTGGCCCCAGACCCAAGACAACCGACCCCAGACCCAAGACCCCAGTCCCAGACCCCAGACACCCGACCCCTGACACCAGACCCCAGACCTCCAACCCCAGACCCCTGAACTCCGACCCCTACCCTTACCCCTAACCCTAACCCTAACCCTAACCATACCCCTAACCGTAACCCTAAATCTAACCCTAACCCTACCCCTAACCGTAACCCTAACCCTAACCCTAACCCTACACCTGACCCTAACCCTAATTCGAACCCTCCCCCTAATGCTAACCCTAACCCTAAACCTAACCCTATGCCCAACCGTAACCCTAACCCTAACCCTAAACCTAACCCTACCCTAACCCTAACCCTAACCCTAATCCTAACCCTAACCCTAAACCTACCCCTAACCCAACACCTAACCCTAAGCCAACCCCTAACACTAACCCTAACCTTAACCCTAACCCTACCGCTAACCCTAATCCACACCCTACGCCTACCCCTACCTCTAACCCTAACCCTAACTCTACCCCTAACCCTAATCACACCCCTAACGCTAACCCTACCCCTAACCCTAACCCTACCCTTACCCCTAACCCTATCCCTAACCCTAACCCGAACCCTAAAACCCTAACCCTAACCATACCCCTACCCCTACCCCTAACCTAACCCTAACTCTAACCCAACCCTTAACCCTATTCCTACCACTCACTCTAACCCTAACCCTAAACCTAACCCTACCCCTAACCCGAACCAGAACTCTAACCCTAATCCTATCCCTAACCCTAACTGTACCCCTACCCCTACCCCTAACCCGAACACTACCCCTAACCCTCACCCTTCCCCTAACCTTACCCCTACCACTAACCCTAACCATAACCCTACCCCTAACGTTAACCCTACCATTAACCCTAAACCTAACCCTAACCCTAACCCTACCCCTAACCCTACCCCTAAAGCTAACCCTAACCCTAACACTACCCCTACCCCTAACCCTAACTCTAGCCCTACCCCTACCCCTACCCCAATTCCTAACCCTAACCATAACCCTAACCCTACCCCTAAAGCTAACCCTAACACTAACCCTAAACCTACCCCTAACGCTAACCCTAACCCTATCCCTAACCCTAACTGTACCCCTACCCCTACCCCTAACCCGAACACTAATCCTAACCCTCACCCTACCCCTAACCTTACCCCTACCACTAACCCTAACCATAACCTAACCCCTAACGCTAACCCTACCCCTAAACCTAAACCTAACCCTAACCCTAACCCTAACCCTACCCCTAACCCTAACTCTAGCCCTACCCCTACCCCTAGCCCAATCCCTAAACCTAACCCTAACCCTAACCCTATCCCTAACCCTACCCCTACGACTAACCTTAACCTTAACCCTAACCCTACTCCTAACCCTAACCCTAAACCTAACCCTAACTGTACCCCTACCCCTACCCCTAACCCTACCCCTACCACTAACCCTAACCCTAACCCTAACCGTAACCCTAACCCTAACCATACCCCTAACCGTAACCCTAAATCTAACCTTAACCCTACCTCTAACCGTAACCCTAACCCTAACCCTAACCCTACCCCTGACCCTAACCCTAACTCTACGCCTAACCCTACCATACCCATAACCCTACCCCTACCCTTAAAGCCAACCATAACCCCAACCCTACCCTTAACCATAACCCTAACCCTAACCCTAACCATACCCCTAACGCTAACCCTAACCCTAACCCTAACCCTACCCCTAACCGTAGCCCTAAACCTAAACCTAAGCCTAACCCTAACCCTACACCTAACCATAACCCTAAAACCCTAACCCTAACCCTACCCATACTCCTACCCCTAACCTAACCCTAACCCTAACCCTACCCCTAACCCTAACCTAACCCTAACCTTAGCCCTAACCATACCCCTAACCCTAACCCTACCACTAACCATAACCCTAAACCTAACCCTAACCCTAACCCTACCCCTACCCCTACCCCTAACCTAACCCTAGCCCTAACCCTACCCCTAACCCTACCCCTAACCCTACCCCTAACCCTACCCCTAACCCTACCACTAACCCTAGCCCAACCCTACCCCTAACCCTAACCCTAACCCTACCCCTAACCCTAACCCTAACCCTACCCCTAACCCTAAACCTAACCCTAACCCTATCCCTAACCCTACCCCTAACACTAACCCTCACCCTAAACCTAACCCTCACCCTAAACCTAACCCTAACCCTAACCTTGCCACTAAGCCTAACCCTACCCCTAACTCCACCCCTAACCCTAACCCTGACCCTAAGCCTAACTCTAACCCTAACTGTAACCCTAACCCTAACCATAACCCTCCCCATAATGCGAACACTAACCCTAAACCTAACCCTACGCCTAACCGTAACCCTAACCCTAACCCTACACTAACCCTAACCCTAACCCTAATCCTAACCCTAACCCTGACCCTACCCCTAACCCTAACCCTACCCCTACCCCTAAAGCTAACCCTAACCCTAACCCTAAACCTACCCCTAACGCTAACCCTAACCCTAACCCTAACCCTGTACCTAACCCTAACATTAAGCCTAACCCTAACCCTAACCCTACCCCTAACCCTACCCCTAACCCAACACCTAACCCTAACCCTAACCTTAACCCTACCCCTAACCCTAACCCTAACCCTACCACTAACCCTAATCCACACCCTACACCTACCCCTACTTCTAACCCGAACCCTAACTCTACCACTAACCCTAACCATACCACTAACCCTAACCCTAACCCTAACCCTAACCATACCCTTAAGCGTAACCCTACCCCTAACCCTAATCCTACCCTTAGCCCTAACCCTATGCCTAACCCTAACCCTAACCCTAAAACCCTAACGCTAACCATACCCCTACCACTACCCCTAACCTAACCCTAACCCTAACCCAACTCTTAACCCTATCCCTACCACTCATTCTAACACTAACCCTAACCCTACCCCTAACCCAAACCTGAACCCTAACCCTAACCCTATCCCTAACCCTAACTGTATCTCTACCCCTACCCCTTACCCGAACACTAACCCTAACCCTCACCCTACCCCTAAGCTTAGCCCTACCACTAACCCTAACCATAACCCTACCCCTAAAGCTAACCCTACCCCTAACCCGAAACCTAACCCTAACCCTACCCCTACCCCTACCCCTAACCCTACCCCTACCCCTAACTCTAGCCCTACCCCTACCCCTACCCCAATCCCTAACCCTAATCCTAACCCTCACCCTATCCCTACCCCTACCCCTACCACTAACCTTAACCTTAAGCCTAAACCTACTTCTAACCCTAACCCTAACCCTAACCCTAACTGTATCCCTACCCCTACCCCTACACCTAACCCTACCCCTACCACTAACCCTAACCCTAACCCTACCCCTACCCTTACCCCTAACCCTAACCCTAACCATACCCCTAACCGTAACCTTAAATCTAACCCTAACACTACCTCTAACCGTAACGATAACCCTAACCCTAACCCTAACCCTAACCCTACCCCTGGCCCTAACCCTAATCCGAACCCTCCCCCTAATGCTAACCCTAACCCTAAACCTAACCCTATGCCTAACCGTAACCCTAACCCGAACCCTAACCCTACCCTAAACCTAACCCTAACCCTAATCCTAACCCTAACCCTGACACTACCCCTAACCCTAACCCTAAACCTACCCCTAACGCTAACCCTAACCCTAACCCTAACCCTATCCCTAACCCTAACTGTACCCCTACCCCTACACCTAACCCAAACACTAACCCTAACCCTCACCCTATCCCTAACCTTACCCCTACCACTAACCCTAACCATAACCCTAACCCTAACGCTAACCCTACCCCTAACCCTAAACCTAACCCTAACCCTAATCCTAACCCTAACCCTACCCCTACCCCTAACCCTAACTCTAGCCCTACCCCTACCCCTACCCCAATCCCTAACCCTAAATCTAACCCTAACCCTAACCCTACCCCTACCACTAACCTTAACCTTAACCATAACCCTACTCCTAACCCTAACCCTAACCCTAACCCTAACTGTACCCCTACCCCTACCCCTAACCCTACCCCTACCACTAACCCTAACCCTAACCCTAACCCTACACCTACCACTACACCTAACCCTAACCCTAACCATACCCCTAACCGTAACCCTAAATCTAACCCTAACCCTACCTCTAACCGTAACCCTAACCCTAACCCTAACCCTACCCCTGACCCTAACCCTAATCCTAACTCTACGCCTAACCCTACCATACCCCTAACCCTTCCCCTACCCTTAAACCCATCCATAACCCTAACCCTACCCTTAACCATAACCCTAACCCTAACCATACCCCTAACCCTAACCCTACCCCTAACCCTAACCTAACCCTAACCCTAGCCCTAACCCTACCCCTAACCCTAACCCTAACCCTACCACTAATCCTAACCCTAACCCTACCCCTACCCCTAACCCTAACCCTACCCCTACACCTAACCCTAAACCTAACCCTAACCCTCTCCCTAACCCTACACCTACCACTAACCCTCACCCTTACCCTAAACCTAACCCTACCCCTACCACTCATTCTAACACTAACCCTAACCCTACCCCTAACCCAAACCTGAACCCTAACCCTAACCCTATTCCTAACCCTAAATGTATCTCTACCCCTACCCCTTACCCGAACACTAACCCTAACCCTCACCCTACCCCTAAGCTTAGCCCTACCACTAACCCTAACCATAACCCTACCCCTAAAGCTAACCCTACCCATAACCCGAAACCTAACCCTAACCCTAACCCTACCCCTACCCCTAACCCTAACCCTAACCATACCCCTAACTCTAGCCCTACCCCTACCCCTACCCCAATCCCTAACCCTAATCCTAACCCTCACCCTATCCCTACCCCTACCCCTACCACTAACCTTAAACTTAAGCCTAAACCTACTTCTAACCCTAACCCTAACCCTAACCCTAACCCTAACCCTAACTGTATCCCTACCCCTACCCCTACACCTAACCCTACCCCTACCACTAACCCTAACCCTAACCCTACCCCTACCCTTACCCCTAACCCTAACCCTAACCATACCCATAACCGTAACCTTAAATCTAACCCTAACCCTACCTCTAACCGTAATGAT
>JANJXV010000019.1:602500-612500 GCA_024803745.1 Megascapheus bottae
CCCTAACCCTTCCCCTAACCATAACCCTAACCCTACCCCTAAAGCTAACCCCAACCCTAATCCTAACCCTATCCTTAAAGGTGACCCTAACCCTAAGCCTAACCATACCCCTAATGATAAATCTAACCCTAACCCTAACCCTACCCCTACCCCTACCCCTAAACCTAAACCTAACCCTAACCCTACACCTAACCGTAACCCTAACTCTAACCCTAACCCTACCCCTAACCGTAACCTTAACCCTAACCATAACCCTAGCCCTAACGCTAAACCTAACCCTAACCCTAACATTAACCGTACCACTAAGCCTAACCCTACCCCTAACCCCACCCCTAACCCTAACCCTGACCCTAAGCCTAACCCTACCCCTAACCGTAACCCTAACCCTAACCCTAACCCTCCCCCTAATGCTAACCCTAACCCTAACCCTAACCCTACCCCTATCCGTAACCCTAACCCTAAACCTAACCTTAACGGTGACCCTAACCCTAACCCTAACCCTACTTATAACTCTAAATCTAACCCTAAACCTAACCATACCCCTAACCCTAAACCTAACCCTAAACCTAACTATACCTCTACCCCTAACCCGAACCCGAACCCAAACCATAACCCTAAACCTACCCCTAACCCTACCCCTACCAATAACCCTGAGTCTAACCCTAACCCTAACCCTAACCCTACCCCTAACTTTAACGGTGACCCTAAACCTAACCCTAACCCTTCCCATAACGCTAACTCTAACCCTAACCCTAATCCTACCCCTACCCAACCCTACCCCAAACCCTAACCCTACCCCTAACCCTACCCCTACCCCTACCCCTAAACCTACCCCTAACCGTAACCCTAACCCTAACCCTAACCATACCCCTAAATCTAACCCTAATCCTAAACCTAACCCTAAACCTAACCCTACCCCTACGCCTAACCGTAACCCTAACCCTAACCCTAACCCTACCCTAACCTTAACACTAACCTATCCCTAACCCTAACCCTAACCCAAACCCTAACCCTAACCCTAACCGTAACCCTAACCCTAACCGTAACCCTAACCCTAACCCTAACCCTAACCCTACCTAAACCTAACACTAACCCTACCCCTACCCCTACCCCTACCCCTAACCCTAACCCTAACCCTACGCCTACCCCTAACCCTAACCCTAAACCTAACCATACCCATAACGCTAACCCTAACCCTAACCCTAACCCTACCCCTAACCGTAATCCTAACCCTAAACCGAAGCCTAAACCTACCCCTACCCCTAACCCTAACCATAACCCTAAAATCCTAACCCTAACCCTACCCCTACCCCTAACCTAACCCTAACCCTAACCCTAAACCTACCCCTAACCCTACCCCCACCACTAACCCTAAGCCTAACCCTAACCCTAACCCTACCCCTACCCCTATCCGTAACCGTAACCCTAACCCTAACCCTACCCTAACCCTAACACTAACCCTCCCCCTAACCCTAACCCTAACCCTAACACTAACCCTACCCCTAACCCTACTCCTACCACTAACCCTCACCCTAACCCTAACGCTAGCCCTAACCCTACCCCTACCCCTAACCCTAACCCTAACTCAAACCCTAACCCTAACCCTAACCCTGACCCTAACTGTAACCCTAACCCGAAACCTAAGCCTAACCCTACCCCTACCCCTACCCCTAACCTAACCCTAACCCTAACCCTAACCCTATCCCTACCCCTAACCTAACCCTAACCCTAGCCCTAAACCTACCCCTACCACTCACCCTAAGCCTAACCCTAACACTAACTCTAACCCTTCCCCTAACCGTAACCCTAACCATAACCCTAACCCTACCCTAACCCTAACGCTAACCCTACCCCTACCGCTAACCCTAACCCTAACCCTACCCCTAAACCTACCCATAACACTAACCCTCACCCTAACCCTAACGCTAGCATTAACTCTACCCCTAACACTAACCATAACCCAAACCCTAACCCTAACCCTAAAACCCTAACCCTAACCCTTCCCCTACCCCTAACCCTAACCCTAACTCTAACCCTACCCCTAACCCTACCCCTAACCCTAACCCTAGCCCTACCTTAACCCTAGCCCTAAACCTAACCATAACCCTAACCCTAACCCTAATCCTAATCCTACCCCTAACCCTACCCCTAACCGTAAACCTAACCGTACCCCTAACTCTAACTCTAACCTTAACCTAACCCTTACCCTAAACCTACATCTACCCCTAACCCTAACCCTAACCCTACCCCTACCACTAACCCTAACCTTAAGCCTAACCCTAACCCTACCTCTAACCGTAACCCTAACCCAAACCCTAACCCTACCCCTACTCCTACCCCTACCCCTAACCCTAACCCCACCCCTAACCCTACCCCTAATCCTAACCCTAAACCTAACCCTAACCCTAACCCTAACCGTACCCCTAACTCTAACTCTAACCTTAACCTAACCATAACCCTAACCCTACATCTACCCCTAACCCTAACCCTAACCCTAACCCTAACCCTACCCTATCCCGAACTCTAACACTAAACCTAACCCTATCCCTAACCCTAACAATACCTTAACGGTGACCCTAACCCTAACCCTAACCCTACCCATAACGCTAACTCTAACCCTAACCCTAATCCTACCCCTACCAGTAACCCTAACCCTAAACCTTTCCTTAAAGGTGACCCTAACCCTAAACCTAACCCTACTTCTAACTCTAACTCTAACCCTAACCCTAACCCTAACTACACCCCTACCCCTAACCATAACCCTAACCCTAACCCTAACCCTAACTACACCCCTACCCCTACCCCTAACCCGAACCCAAACCATAACCCTAACACTACCCCTCCCCTAACCCTACCCCTACCACTAACCCTGAGCCTAACCCTAACCCTAACCCTACCCCTAAACTTAACGGTGACCTTAACCTAACCCTAACCCTACCCATAATGCTAATTCTAACCCTAACCCTAATCCTACCCTACCCCAAACCTCCCCCTAAACCTAACCCTAACCCTACCCCTACCCCTAACCCTAACCCTACCCCTAACCGTAACCCTAACCCTAACCCTAACCCTAAATCTAACCCTAATCCTAAACATAACCCTAACCCTAACCATATCCCTAACCTTAACCCTAACCCTACCCCTACCCCTACCCCTAAACCTAACCCTAACCCTAACTGTATCCCTACCCCTACCCCTAAACCGAACCCTACCCCTACCCCTAAACCTAACCCTAACCCTAACTGTACCCCTACACCTACCCCTAAGCCGGAGGCTAACCCTAACCCTACCCCTAACCCTACCCCTACCACTAACCCTAACACTAAGCCTAACCCTAACCCTACCTCTAACCGTAACCCTAACCCTAACCCTAACCCTAATCCTAAACCTAACCTTAACCCTACCCCTACCCCTACCGCTAACCCTAACCCTACCCCACCACTAACCCTAACCCTAACCCTACCCCTAACATTAATCCTACTCCTAACACTACCACTAACCCTAACCCTAACCCTAACGCTACCCCTAACAGTAACCCTAACCCTAACCCTAACCCTAACCTAACCCTAACCCTAGCCCTAAACCTACCCCTACCACTAACCCTAAGCCTAACCCTAACACTAACACTAACCCTTCCCCTAACCGTAACCCTAACCATAACCCTAACCCTACCCTAACCCTAACGCTAACCCTACCCCTACCGCTAAGCCTAACCCTAACCCTAAACCTACCCCTAAACCTACCCATAACACTAACCCTCACGCTAACCCTAACGCTAGCATTAACCCTATCCATAACCCTAACCATAACCCAAACCCTAACCCTAACCCTAAAACCCTACCCCTACTCCTACCCCTACCCCTAACCCTAACCCTACCCCTAACCCCACCCCTAACATTACCCCTAATCCTAACCCTAACCCTACCCCTAACCGTAACCCTAACCGAACCCCTAACTCTAATTCTAACCTTAACCTAACCCTAACCCTAACCCTACATCTACCCCTAACCCTAACCCTAACCCTAACCCTAATCCTAAACCTAACCTTAACCCTACCCCTAACCCTACCCCTAACCCTACCCCTAACCCTAACCCTACTGCTAACCCTAACCCAAACCCAACACCTAACCCTAACCATAACCATAAACCTACCCCTACCCCTACCCCTAACCCTAAACCTAACCCGAACCCTACCGCTAACCCTAACCCAAACCCTCCCCCTCCCCCTACCTCTAACCCTAACCCTAACTCTACCCCTAACCCTAACCATACCCCTAACGCTAACCCTAACCCTAACCCTAACCCTACCCTTATCCCTAACCCTATCCCTAACCCTAACCCTAACCCTAAAACCCTAACCCTAACCATAGCCCTACACCTACCCCTAACCTAACCCTAACCCTAACCCAAACCTTAACCCTAACCCTACGACTCACTATAACCCTAATCCTAACCCTAACCCTACCGCTAACCCGAACCTGAACCCTAACCCTAAACCTAACCCTAACTGTACCCCTACCCCTACCCCTAACCCGAACACTACCCCTAATCCTAACCCTACCCCTAACCCTACACCTAACCCTACCCCTAACCCTAACATTACCCTAACCGTAACCCTAACTCTAACCCTAACCCTACCCCTAACCGTAACCCTAACCCAAACCCTAAACCTACCCCTAAACCTAACCCTAACCCTAACTCTACACCTAACCCAACCATACCCCTAACCCTACCCCTACCCTTAACCCCAACCATAACCCTAACCCTACCCCTAACCATAACCCTAACCCTAACCCTAAACATACCCATAATGCTAACCCTAACCCTAACCCTACCCCTAACCGTAACCCTAACCCTAAACCTAAGCCTAACCCTACCCCTACCCCTACCCCTAACCCTAACGCTACCCCTACCCATACCCCTAACCTAACCCTAACCCTAACCCTAACCCTAACCTAACCTTAACCCTAGCCCTAACCCTACCCCTAACCCTAACCCTACACCTAACCCTAGCCCTAACCCTACCTCTAACCCTAACATTAACCCTACCCCTAACCCTAACCCTACCCCTAACCCTACCCCTAACCCTACCCCTACCGCTAAACCTAACCCTACCCCTAACCCTAACCCTACCCCTAACCGTAACCCTAACCCTAAACCTAAGCCTAACCCTACCCCTACCCCTACCCCTACCCCTAACCCTAACCCTAACCCTAAACCTACCCCTAACCTAACCCTAATCCTAACCCAACCCCTAACGCTATCCCTACCCCTAACCCTAATCCTAACCCTACCCCTAACCGTAACCTTAACCCTAACTGTAACCCTACCATAACCCTAACCCTAACCCTAACCCTAATCCTACCCCGACCACTAACCCTAACTCTAACCCTAACCCTAACCCTACCCTTAACCCTAACCCTAACCCTAATCCTAAATCTAACCCTAACAGTACCCCTACCCCTACCCCTAACCCCGAACCCTGATACTAACCCTACCCCTAACCCTACCCCTAACCCTACCACTAAATCTAACCCTAACCCTAAACCTACCCCTAACTGTAAACCATACCCTAACCCTAATCCTAACCCTAACCCTACACCTACCCCTACCCCTACCCCTACCCCTAACCCTAACACTACCCCACCACTAACCCTAACACTAACACTACCCCGAACATAAACCCTACTCCTAACCCTTCCCCTAACCCTAACCCTAACCCTAACCCTAACCCTAACCGTAACCTAACCCTAACCCTAACCCTACCCTAACCCTAAACCTAACCCTACCCCTAACCCTAACCCTAACCCTAACCCTACCCCTACCACTTACCCTCAACCTAACAATAACGCTAGCCCTAACCCTACCCCTACCCCTATTCCGAACCCTAACCCAAACCCTAAGCCTAACACTAACCCTAACCCTAACCCTAACCCTAACCCTAAACCTACCACTAACCCTAACCCTAACCCTAAACCTACCCTTACCCCTACCCCTAACCCTAACCCTAATCCTAACCCTAATCCTAACTGTAGCCCTACCCCTACCCCTAACCTGAACCCTAACCCTAAACCTAAACCTACCCTAAACCCTACCCCTACCACTAAGCTTAACCCTAAACCTACCCTAACCCTACCCCTAACCGTAAACCTAACCCAAACCCTAACCCTACCCTAACCCTAACCCTAACTTTACCCTAACCCTAATCCTAACCCTAACACTAACCCTACCCCTACCCCTACCCCTAATCTTAACCCTAACCCTAACCTTAACCGTAACCCTACCCTACCCCTAAACCTAAGCCTAACCCTAACTGTACCCCTACACCTACCCCTAAGCCGGAGGCTAACCCTAACCCTACCCCTAACCCTACCCCTACCACTAACCCTAACCCTAAGCCTAACCCTAACCCTACCTCTAACCGTAACCCTTACCCTAACCCTAACCCTACCCTAACCCTAACCCTAACCCTAATCCTAAACCTAACCTTAATCCTACCCCTACCCCTACCGCTAACCCTAACCCTACCCCACCACTAACCCTAACCCTACCCCTAACATTAATCCTACTACTAACACTAATACTAACCCTAACCCTAACCCTAACGCTACACCTAACAGTAACCCTAACCCTAACCCTAACCCTCCCCCTAACGTTAACCCTAAACCTAACCCTAAACTTTACCCTACCCCTAACCCTAACCCTAAAACTAACCCTAACCCTAACTATACCCCTACCCCTACTCCTAACCCGAACCCAAACCATAACCCTAACCATACCCCTAACCCTACCCCTACCACTAACCCTGAGCCTAACCCTAACCCTAAGAGTAACCCTAGCCCTAACCTTAACTGTGACCCTAAACCTAACCCTAACCCTACCCATAACGCAAACTCTAACCCTAACCCTAATCCTACCCCTACCCCAACCCTACCCCTAACCCTAACCCTACGCCTATCCCTAACCCTAACCCTACCCCTACCCCTAAACGTAACCCTAACCCTAACCATAACCATACTCCTAAATCTAACCCTAATCCTAAACCTAACCCTAACCCTACCCCTACCCCTACCCCACCCCTAACCCTAACCCTAACAGTACCCCTACCCCTACCGCTAACCCTAACCCTAACCCTAACCCTAACCTTAAAACCCTAACCCTAACCCTTCCCCTAACCCTAACCCTAACCTTAAACCTACTCCTACCCCTACCCCTAAGCATAACCCTAACCCTAACTGTATCCCTAACCCTACCCCTAACCCGAACCCTACCCCTGCCCCTAACTCTAACCCTAACTGTACCCCTACACCTACCCCTAACCCCAACCCTAAACCTAACCCTACCCCTACCACTAACCCTATCCCTAACCCTAAAGCTAACCCTAACCCAACCCCTAACCGTAACCCTAACCCTAACCCTAACCCTACCCTAACCCTAACCCTAAACCTAAACCTAATCCTAAACCTAACCTTAACCCTACCCCTACCCCTACCCCTAACCCTACCCCACCGCTAACCCTAACCCTAACCTTAAAGCTACCCCTAACAGTAACCCTAACCCTAACATTAACCCTCCCCCTAACGCTAAACCTAACCCTAACCCTAACCCTAAACTTAACCCTACCCCTAACCCTACCCCTACCCCTAACCCTACCCCTAATTCTACCCCTAACCCTAACCCTAACCCTACCCCTAACCGTAACCGTAACCCTAACCGTAACCCTAATCCGAACGTAACCCTAACCCTAATCCTAATCCTAACCCCAACCCCACCCCTAACCCTAACCCTAACCCTAACTGTACCCCTAAGGCTAACCCTAAACCTAACCCTATACCTACCCCTAACGCTAACCGTAACCCTAACCCTAAACCTAACCCTAACCCTACCCCTAACCCTACCCCTAACCCTTTCCCTTCCCCTAACCCTAACCCTACCCCTACCCCTAACCCTAACCCTAATCCTAACCCTACCCTTAACGGTGAGCCTAACCCTAAGCCTAACCCTACCCCTAATGCTAACTCTAGCCCTAACCCTAACCCTAACCCTACCCCTAAACCTAACCCTACCCCTAACCGTAACCCTAACTCTAACCCTAACCTTACCCCTAACCATAACCCTAACCCTAACCATAGCCCTAACGCTAAACCTAACCCTAGACCTAACATTAACCGTACCACTAAGCCTAACCCTACACCTAACCCCACTCCCAACCCTAACCCTGACCCTAAGCCTAACCCTACTCCTAACCGTAACCCTAACCCTAACCCTAACCCTACCACTGAAGCTAACCCTAACCCTCACCCTAAACCTACCCCTATCACTAACCCTAACCCTAACCCTAATCCTGTACCTAACCCTAACCCTACCCCTAACCCTAACCCTAACCCTTCCCCTTAACCCTACCCCTACCCCTAACCCTAACCCTAATCCTAACCCTACCCTTAACCGTGACTCTAACCCTCACCCTAACCCTACCCCTAAGGGTAATCCTAACCCTAACCCTAACCCTAAACCTACCCTTAAGCCTAACCCTAACCCTAACCCTACCCCTAACCCTACCCCTAACCCTAACCCTAACCCTACTGCTAACCCTAACCCAAACCCAACACCTAACCCTAACCATAACCATAAACCTACCCCTACCCCTACCCCTAACCCTAAACCTAACCCTAACCCTACCGCTAACCCTAACCCAAACCCTACCCCTACCCCTACCTCTAACCCTAACCCTAACTCTACCCCTAACCCTAACCATACCCCTAACGCTAACCCTAACTCTAACCCTAACCCTACCCCTAACCGTAACCCTAACCCAAACCCTAAACCTACCCCTAAACCTAACCTTAACCCTAACTCTACACCTAACCCAACCATACCCCTAACCCTACCCCTACCCTTAACCCCAACCATAACCCTAACCCTACCCCTAACCATAACCCTAACCCTAACCCTAAACATACCCATAACGCTAACCCTAACCCTAACCCTACCCCTAACCATAACCCTAACCCTAAACCTAAGCCTAACCCTACCCCTACCCCTACTCCTAACCCTAACCCTAACGCTACCCCTACCCATACCCCTAACCTAACCCTAACCCTAACCCTAACCCTAACCCTACCCCTAACCTAACCTTAACCCTAGCCCTAACCCTACCCCTAACCCTAACCCTACACCTAACCCTAGCCCTAACCCTACCTCTAACCCTAACATTAACCCTACCCCTAACCATAACCCTAACCCTAACCCTACCCCTAACCCTACCCCTACCGCTAAACCTAACCCTACCCCTAACCCTAACCCTACCTCTAACCGTAACCCTAACCCTAAACCTAAGCCTAACCCTACCCCTACCCCTACCCCTACCCCTAACCCTAACCCTACCCCTACCCCTACCCCTAACCTAACCCTAATCCTAACCCAACCCCTAACGCTATCCCTACCCCTAACCCTAACCCTAACCCTACCCCTAACCGTAACTCTAACCCTAACCGTAACCCTACCATAATCCTAACCCTAACCCTAACCCTAATCCTACCCCGACCACTAACCCTAACTCTAACCCTAACCCTAACCCTACCCTTAACCCTAACCCTAACCCTAATCCTAAATATAACCCTAACGGTACCCCTACCCCTACCCCTAAGCCCGAACCCTGATACTAACCCTACCCCTACCCCTACCCCTAACCCTACCACTAAACCTAACCCTAACCCTAAACCTACCCCTAACTGTAAACCTAACCATACCCTAACCCTAATCCTAACCCTAACCCTACACCTACCCCTACCCCTACCCCTAACCCTAACCCTAACCCTACCCCACCACTAACCCTAACACTACCCCGAACATAAACCTTACTCCTAACCCTTCCCCTAACCCTAACCCTAACCCTAACCCTAACCGTAACCCTAACCCTAACCCTAACCCTACCCTAACCATAAACCTAAACCTAACCCTACCCCTAACCCTAACCCTAACCCTAACCCTACCCCTACCA
>JANJXV010000019.1:615000-655000 GCA_024803745.1 Megascapheus bottae
CCTAATCCTAACCCCAACCCCACCCCTAACCCTAACCCTAACCCTAACTCTACCCCTAACGCTAACCCTAAACCTAACCCTATACCTACCGTTAACGCTAACCGTAACCCTAACCCTATACCTACCCCTAACGCTAACCGTAACCCTAACCCTAAACCTAACCCTAACCCTACCCTTAACCCTACCCCTAACCCTTCCCATAACCCTAACCCTAACCCAACACTACCCCTAACCCTAACCCTAATCCTAACCCTACCCTTAACGGTGAGCCTAACCCTAAGCCTAACCCTACCCCTAATGCTAACTCTAACCCTAACCCTAACCCTAACCCTAACCCTAAGCCTAACCCTACCCCTAATGCTAACTCTAACCCTAACCCTAACCCTAACCCTACCCCTAAACCTAACCCTAACCCTACCCCTAACCGTAACCCTAACTCTAACCCTAACCTTACCCCTAACCATAACCCTAACCCTAACCATAGCCCTAACGCTAAACCTAACCCTAGCCCTAACATTAACCGTACCACTAAGCCTAACCCTACCCCTAACCCCACTCCTAACCCTAACCCTGACCCTAAGCCTAACCCTATTCCTAACCGTAACCCTAACCCTAACCCTAACCCTCCCCCTAACGCTAACTCTAACCCTAACCCTACCGCTACCCCTAACTGTAACCCTAACCCTAACCCTAACCCTACCACTGAAGCTAACCCTAACCCTCACCCTAAACCTACCCCTATCACTAACCCTACCCCTAACCCTAACCCTAACCCTTCCCCTTAACCGTAACCCTACCCCTAACCCTAACCCTAATCCTAACCCTACCCTTAACCGTGACTCTAACCCTCACCCTAACCCTACCCCTAAGGGTAATCCTAATCCTAACCCTAACCCTAAACCTACCCTTAAGCCTAACCCTAACCCTAACCCTACTGCTAACCCTAACCCAAACACAACACCTAACCCTAACCATAACCTTAAACCTACCCTACCCCTAACCCTAACCCTAACCCTAACCCTACCGCTAACCATAACCCAAACCCTACCCCTACCCCTACCTCTAACCCTAACCCTAACTCTACCCCTAACCCTAACCATACACCTAACGCTAACCCTACCCCTAACCCTAACCCTAACCCTACCCTTAACCGTAACCCTACCCCTAACCCTGACCCTACACTTATCCCTAACCCTATCCCTAACCCTAACCCTAACCCTAAAACCCTAACCCTAACCATAGCCCTACACCTACCCCTAACCTAACCCTAACCCTAACCCAACCCTTAACCCTAACCCTACGACTCACTATAACCCTAATCCTAACCCTAACCCTACCGCTAACCCGAACCTGAACCCTAACCCTAACCCTAACCCTAACCCTAACTGTACCCCTACCCCTACCCCTAACCCGAACACTAACCCTAATCCTAACCCTACCCCTAACCCTACACCTAACCCTAACCCTAACCCTAACATTACCCTAACCGTAACCCTAACTCTAACCCTAACCCTACCCCTAACCGTAACCCTAACCCAAACCCTAAACCTACCCCTAAACCTAACCCTAACCCTAACTCTACGCCTAACCCAACCATATCCCTAACCCTACCCCTACCCTTAACCCCAACCATAACCCTAACCCTACCCCTAACCATAACCCTAACCCTAACCCTAAACATACCCCTAACGCTAATCCTAACCCTAACCCTACCCCTAACCGTAACCCTAACCCTAAACATAAGCCTAACCCTACCCCTACCCCTACCCCTAATCCTAACCCTAACGCTACCCCTACCACTACCCCTAACCTACCCCTAACCCTAACCCTAACCCTACCCCTACCCCTAACCTAACCTTAACCCTAGCCCTAACCCTACCCCTAACCCTAACCCTACACCTAACCCTAGCCCTAACCCTACCTCTAACCCTAACATTAACCCTACCCCTAACCATAACCCTAACCCTAACCCTACCCCTAACCGTACCCCTACCGCTAAACCTAACCCTACCCCTAACCCTAACCCTACCCCTAACCGTAACCCTAACTCTAAACCTAAGCCTAACCCTACCCCTACCCCTACCCATACCCCTAACCCTAACCCTACCCCTACCCCTACCCCTAACCTAAGCCTAATCCTAACCCAACCCCTAACGCTACCCCTACCCCTAACCCTAACCCTAACCCTACCCCTAACCGTAACCCTAACCCTAACCGTAACCCTACCATAACCCTAACCCTAACCCTAACCCTAATCCTACCCCGACCACTAACCTTAACTCTAACCCTAACCCTAACCCTACCCTTAACCCTAACCCTAACCCTAACCCTAATCCTAAATCTAAACCTAACGGTACCCCTACCCCTAACCCTAACCCCGAACCCTGATACTAACCCTACCCCTAACCCTAAGCCTAACCCTAAACCTAACCTTAACGTTGACCCTTACCCTAACTCTAACCCTACCCATAACGCTAACTCTACCCTAACGCTACCCCTATCCCTAACCCTAACCCTAAACCTAATCCTACCCTAACTGTACCCCTACCCCTACCCCTAACCGTACCCAAACCATAAACCTAAGCCTACCCCTAACCCTACACCTACCACTAACCCTGAGCATAACCCTAACCCTAACCCTAAACCTAAACCTAACCATAACCATAACCGTAACCGTAACCGTAACCGTAACCCTAACCCTACCCGAACCCTAACCCTAAACCTAATCCTAACCCTAACCCCACCCCGAACCCTAACCGTAACCCTAACCCTACCCCTAAATCTAACCCTAACCCTAACCCTTAACCTACCCCTAACGCTAACCGTAACCCTAACCCTAACCCTAACCCTACCTCTAACCCTAAACCTAACCCTAACACTAACCCTTCCCCTAACCCTAAAACTAACCCTACCCCTAACACTAACCATAATCCTAACACTAACCTCAACGGTGACCCTAACCCTAACACTAACCCTACCCCTAACGCTAACTTTAACCCTAACCCTAACCCTAAACCTAACCCTTACCCTAACTATACCCCAACCCCTACCCCTAACCCGAACCCTAACCATAACCTTAACCCTACCCCTTACCCTACCACTACCACTAACACTAAGCCTAACCCTAACCATAACCATAACCATACACTTAACGCTAGCCTAACCCTAACCCTAAAGCTAAGCTTACCCCTACCCCTACCCCTAACCCTAACCCTTAAACCCTAACCCTACCCCTACCCCTACTCCTAACCTAACCCTAGCCCTAACCCTAACCCTAACCCTACCCCTAACCCTGACCCTACCACTAACCCTACCCCTACCCCTACCCCTAACCCTAACACTACCCCTAACCCTACCCCTAACCCCACCCTAACCCTAACCATAACCCTACCCCTAACTGTAACCCTAACCCTAAACCTACCCTAAACCTAACCCTAACCCTAAACCGAACCCTAACTCAAACCCTAACCCTATCCCTTACCGTAACCGTAACCCTAACCCTAACCCTAACCTTAACCCTAAACCTAACCCTAACCTTACACCTAACCCTACCCCTACCCCTAACCCTAACCCTAACCCTAAGCCTAAAACCCTAACCCTAACCCTACGCCTACCCCTATCCCTAACCTAACCCTAGCCATAACCCTAAACCTACCCTAAACCTAACCCTAACCCTAACACTACCCCTAACCCTAACCCTAACCCAACACCTAACCCTAACTCTACCCCTAAACCTAACCAAAATCCTAACCCTACCCTTAACGATGACCCTAACACTAACCCTAAACCTACCCCAAACGCTAACTCTAACCCTAAACCTAACCCTACCCCTACCCCTAACCCTAACCCTAACCCTAACTCTAACCCTAACTGTACCCCTACCCCTATCCCTAACCCGAACCCTAACCCCCACCCTAACCCTACCCTAACCCTAACCTTAACCCTAACCCTACCCCTCACCCTAACCCTAACCCTAAAAATAACCCTACCCCTAATGCTACCCCTACCACTAATCCTTACCCTAACCCTAACCCTAAACCTAACCCTACCCCTAACCCCAACACTAAACGAAACCCAAACCCAAACCCAACCCCTACCCCTACCCCTAACCCTAACCCTAACACTAACCCTGAAATCCTAAACCTAACCCTACTCCTACCCCTACCCCTACCCCTAACCCTAACCCTACCCCTAACCCTACCAATAACCGTAACCCTAAACCTAAACCTAACCGTCTCCCTAATGCTAACCCTAACCCTAACCCTACCCCGAACCGTAACCCTAACCCTAACACTAACCCTACCCCTAACCCTAACCCTACCCCTAACCCTACCCCTAAGCCTAACCCTACCCCTACCCTTAACCCTAACCCTAACCCAAACCCTAACCCTATCCCTAACCCTAACCTTAACCCTACCCCTTCCCCTAACCCTAACCCTAATCCTAACCCTAATCCTAACCCTAACCCTAATTGTGCCCCTACCCCTACACCTAACCCGAACCCTAACCCTAACCCTAAACCTACCCCTAAACCTACCCCTACCACTAACCCTAACCCTAAGCCTACCCTAACCCTACCCGTAACCGTAACCGTAACCCTAACCCTAACCCTGCCCTAACCCTAACCCTACCCCTACCCCTAATCCTAACCCTAACCCAAACCCTACCCCTAGCCCTACCCCTACCCGTAACCCTAACCCTACCCCTAATCTTAACCCTAACCATAACCATAACCATAACCGTAACCGTAACCGTAACCCTAACCCTACCAAAACCCTAACCCTAAACCTAATTCTAACCCTGACCCCACCCCGAACCCTAACCGTAACCCAAACCCTACCCCTAAATCTAACCCTAACCCTAACCCTAAACCTACCCCTAACACTAACCGTAACCCTAACCCTAACCCTAACCCTACCTCTAACCCTAAACCTAACCCTAACACTAACCCTTCCCCTAACCCTAAAACTAACCCTACCCCTAACACTAACCGTAATCCTAACCCTAACCTCAACGGTGACCCTAACCCTAACACTAACCCTCCCCCTAACGCTAACTTTAACCCTAACCCTAACCCTAAACCTAACCCTTACCCTAACTATACCCCAACCCCTACCCCTAACCCGAACCCTAACCATAACCCTAACACTACCCCTTACCCTACCCCTACCACTAACACTAAGCCTAACCCTAACCATAACCATACCCTTAAGGCTAGCCCTAACCCTAACCCTAAAGCTAAGCCTACCCCTACCCTTACCCCTACCACTAACCCTAACCCGAAACCTAACACTACCCTTAATCCTAACCTAACCCTAAACCCAATCCTAACCCTAACCCTAACTGTACCCCTACCCCTAACCCCGAACCCTAATCCTAACCCTAAATCCACCACTAACCCAACCCCTACCACTAAACCTAACCCTAACCCTAAACCTACCCCTAAACGTAAACCTAACCATAACCCTAACCCTAATCCTAACCCTAACCCTTCCCCTACCCCTACCCCTAACACTAACCCTACCCAACCACTAACCCTAACCTTACACCTACCCCTAACATTAACCCTAATCCTAACCCTACCCCTAACATTAACCCTAACCCTAACCTTACCCTTAACCGAAACCCTAACCCTAAACCTAACCCTCCCCCTAACGCTAACCCTAACCCTAACCATAACCCTAACCCTAACCCTTCCCCTAACCTTAACCCTACCCCTAACTCTACCCCTAAGTTAACCCTAGCCCTAACCCTAACCCTACCCCAACCCCTACCTCTACCCCTACCCCTAACCCTACCCAACCACTAACCCTAACCCTAACCCTAACCCTAACATTAACCCTAACCCTAAACTTACCCCTAACCGTAACCCTAACCCTAAACCTAACCTTCCCCCAAACGCTAACCCTAACCCTAACCCTAACCCTTCCCCTAACCCTAGCCCTAACCCTAAACCTACCCCTACCCCAAACCCTAATCCTAAACCTACCCTTAACGGTGACCCTAACACTAACTCTAACCCTACGCCTAATGCTAACTCTAACCCTAACCCTAACCCTACCCCTAACCCTAACCCTAAACCTAACCCTATCCCTAACCGTAACCCTACCTCTAACCCTAACCCTACCCCTAAACGTAACCCTAACCCTAACCCTAACCCTACCCCTAACACTAACCTAACCCCTAACCCTAACCCTAACCCTACCCCTAAATCTAACCCTACCCCTAACCCTTCCCCTAACCCTAAACCTAACCCTAACCCCAACCCTACCCCTAACGGTAAACCTAACCCTAACCCTAACCCTAACCCTACCCCTAATGCGAACCCTAAACCTAACCCTAACCCTACCCCTAACCGTAACCCTAACCCTAACCCTACCCTACCCTAATCCTAACCCTACCCCTAACCCTAACCTTAACCCTACCCCTAAAGCTAACCGTAACCCTAACCCTAAACCTACACCTAAAGCTAACCCTAACCCTAACCCTAACCCTGAACCTAACCCTAACCCTACCCCTAACCCTACCCCTAACCCTAACACTTCCCCTAACCCTAACCATAACCCTACCCCTAACCCTAACCCTAATCCTAACCCTACCCTTAACCGTGACCCTAACCCTCACCCTAACCCTACCCCTAACGGTTACCCTAAACCTAACCCTAACCCTAACCCTACCCCTAACCCTAACCCTAATCCTAACCCTACTCCTAACCCTATCCCTAACCCAACACCTAACCCTAACCCTAACCCTACCCCTAACCCTAACTCTAACCATAACCATAACCCTACCGCTAACCCTAACCCAAACCCTACCCATAACCCTACCCCTAATCCTAAATCTACCCCTAACCCTAACCCTAACCCTAACCCTAAACCTACCCTTACCCCTACTCCTACCCCTAAACCTAATCCTAAAACCCAAAACATAACCCTCCCCTACCGCTACCCCTAACCCTAACTCTAAGCCTAACCCAACCCCTAACCCTACCTACCACTAACCCTAACCCTAACCCTACCCCTAACCCTAAACCTAACCCTTATCCTAAACCTAACCCTAACTGTACCCCTACCCCTTCCCCCTAAGCTGAACCCTAACCCAAACCCTAACCCTACCGGTAACCCTACCCTACCACTAACCCTAACCCTAACCCTAACCCTACCCCTAACCCTAACCCTAAAATCCTAACCCTAACCCTACCCCTACCATAACCCTAACCCTAACTCTAACCCTAACTTATCCCTACCCCTAACCCTACCCCTGCCACTACCCCTACCCCTAACCCTAGCCCTAAAATCCTAACCCTAACCCTACTCCTAACCCTAACCCTAACCCTAACCCTAATCCTAAACCTAACCCTGACTGTACCCCTACCCATACCCCTAACACGAACCCTAACCATAACCCTAACCCTACCCCTAAACCTACCCCTACAACTAAACCTAACCCTAACCCTAACCCTAACCCTACCCGTAATCCTAACCCTAAAACACTAACGCTAACCCTACCCCTACCCCTAACCTAACCCTAACCCTAACCCTAAAACCCTAACCCTAATCCTACCCCTACCCCTAACCCTACCCCTAACCCTAAACCTAACCCTAACACTACCCCTAACCCTACCCCTACCACTAACCCTAACCTTAACCCTACCCCTAACCCTAAACCTAACCCTAACCCTAACGCTACCCCTAACCCGACCCCTAACCCTAACCTAAACCTAACACTAAAACCCTAACCCTAAACTTACCCCTATCCCTAACCCTACCCCTACCCCTAACCCTAACTCTAACACTACCGCTAACCCTACCCCTACCACTAACCCTAACCCTAACTCTAACCCTACCCCTAACCCTAAACCTAACACTAACCCTAACCCTAACTCTACCCCTAACCCGACCCCTAACCATAACCCTAACCCTAAAACCCTAACCCTACCCCTACCACTAACGCTAACCCTAACCCTAACCCTACCCCAAATCCTAACCCTAACCCTACCTCTACCCCTACCCCTAACCCTAACCATATAACCCTAACCCTAACCCTACCCTACCCCTCCCGCTAACCCTAACCCTACCCCTAACCCTAAACCTAACTCTTCCCCTACTCCTACGCTTAACCCTAAACCTAACTCTAACCCTACCCCTAACCGCAACCCGAACCCTTACCCTAATCGTAACCCTACCCCAACCCTAACCCTAAACCTAACCCTAGCCCTACCCCTCCCGCTTCCCCTAACTCTAACCCCAATGCTAAAACCCAAAGCATAACCCTACCCCTACCCTACCCCTACCCCTAACCCTACCCCTAACCCTAACCTAACTCTTCCCCTACCCCTACGCTTAACCCTACACCTAACCCAAACACATACCCCTAACGCTAAACCTAACCCTATCCCTAACCCTAACCCTACCCCTAACCCTAACCCTAACCCTACCCCTAACCCTAACCCTAACCCTAAAACCCAAACCATAACCCTACCCCTACCCTACCCCTAACCCTATCGCTGACCCTAACCCTACCACTAACCCTAACCCTACCCCTACCCCTAACCCTAACCCTAAAACCCAAACCATAACCCTGCCCCTACCCTACCCCTAACCCTAACCCTAACCCTACCCCTAACCCTACCCCTACCACTAAACCTAACCCTAACCCTACCCCTACCCCTACCCCTAACCCTAACCCTAATCCTAAACCTAACTCTAACTGTACCCATACCCCTACCCCTAACCCGAACCCTAAACATAAACTTACCCCTACCCCTACCCCTAAATCCATCAACGAAACCTAACCCTAACCCTAAACCTACACCTACCCCTAACCCTAGCCCTAAAACCCTAACCCTAACCCTACCCCAACCCTAACCCTAACCCTTACACTAACCCTAACCTATCACTACCCCTAACCCTACCCCTACCATTACCCCTACCCCTAACCCTAACCCTAACCCTAACTCTAACCCTACCCCTAACCCAAACCCTAACAATAACCCTAACCCTAATCCTAAACCTAACACTAACTGTACCCCTACCCCTACCCCTAACCCGAACGCTAACCATAACCCTACCACTAACCCAGCCCTAAACCTAAACCTAACCCTACCCCTAACCCTAACCCTAAAACCCAAACCATAACCCTACCCCTACCCTAACCCTAACCCTAACCCTAACCCTACCCCTACCACTAACGCTAACCCTAACCCTAACCCTAACCCTACCCTTAACCCTAACCCTAACCCTAACTCTAACCCTCATCCTAACCCTAATCCTAATTGTACACGTACCCCTACCCCTAACCGGAACCCTAATCCTAACCCTAACCCTACCCCTAACCTTTCCCCTACCACTAACCCTAACCGTAACCTAAACCTAACCCTAACCCTACCCCTAACCGTAATCCTAACCCTAACCCTAACCCTCATCCTAACCCTAACACTAACCCTACCCTACCCCTATCCCTACCCATAACCCTAACCCTAACCCTACCCAACCACTAACCCTAACCCTAAGCCTACAACTAACATTAACCGTACTCCTAATCCTACAGCTTACATTAACCCTAACCCTAACCCTACCCTAACCATAACCCTAACCCTAACCCTAACCCTCCCCCTAACGCTAACCCTAACCCTAACCCTAACCCTACCCCTAACCCTTAACGGTGACCCTAACACTAACCCTAACCCTACCCCTAAGGCTAACTCTAACCGTAACCGTAACCCTAACCCTTACCCTACCCCTAACCCTAACCCAAACCCTAACCCTAACCCTAACCCTAACCCTACCGCTAACCCTAACCCAAACCCTACCACTAACCCTCCCCCTAACCCTAACCCTAAATCTACCCTGACCCTAACCCTAACCCTACCCCTACCCCTAACCCTAACCATAACCCTAACCCTACCCCTAACCGTAACCCTAACCCTAAACCTAACCATACCCCTAACGCTAAACCTAACCCTAACCCTAAACTTAACCCTACCCCTAACCGTAACCCAAACCCTAACCGTAAACCTAACCCCACCCCTACACCTACCCCTAACCCTAACCCTAACCTTAAAACCAAACCCTAACCCTACTCCTAACTCTAACCCAAAGTTAACCCTAGCCCTAACCCTAACCCTAACCCTACCCCTACCACTAACCCTACCCCTAACCCTACCCCTAACACTAACCCTTACCCTAATCCTAAACATACCCCTAACCCTACCCCTACCAGTAACCCTAACCCTAACCCTACCCCTAACCCTACCCCTACCACTAACCCTAACCCTGACCTAACCCTAACCGTACCCCTAAACGTAACCCTAACCCTAAGCCTAACACTAACCCTACCCCTACCCCAACCCCTAAACCGAACCCTAACCCTAACCCTACCCCTAACCCTACCCTTCACCCTAACCCTAATCCTACCCTTATCTGTTTACCTAAACCTCACCCTAACCCTACCCCTAACCCTAACCATAAAACCCTAACCCTAACCCAACCCCTAAACTAACCCTAACCCTACCCCTAACCCTACCCCTACCACCAACCCTAACCCTAACCCTAACACTACCCTTAACCCTAACCCTAACCCTAATCCTAACCCTAACCCTAACTGTACCCCTACCCCTACCCCTAACCCCGAACCCTAATCCTAACCCTAATCCACCACTAACCCAATCCCTACCACTAAACCTAACCCTAACCCTAAACCTACCCCTAAACGTAAACCTAACCATAACCCTAACCCTAATCCTAACCCTAACCCTTCCCCTACCTCTACCCCTAACCCTATCCCTACCCAACCACTAACCCTAACCCTACACCTACCCCTAACCCTAACCCTAACCCTAACCCTAACCCTACCCCTAACCCCAATCCTAACCCTAACCCAAATCCAACCCCTACCCCTAACCCTAACTCTAACCCTAAACCTAACCTTACCCCTAACCCTACCCTTACCACTAACCCTAACCCAAACCCTAACCCTACCCCTAACCCTACCCCTAACCCTAACCCTGATCCTAATCCTAAATGTACTCCTACCCCTAAGCCGAACCCTAATCCTAACCCTAACCCTACCCCTAACCCTACCCCTACCACTAACCCTAACACTAACACTAACCCTAACCCTAACCCTAAACCTACCCTAACCCTAACCCTACCTCTACCCTAACCCTACCCCTAACCCTAACCTTAACCTATCCCTACCCCTAACCCTACGCCTACGACTACCCCTACCCATAAAGCTAACCCTTACCCTACCACTACCCACAACCCTAACCCTAAACCCTAACCCTAATCCTAACACTAACCCTAACAGTACGCCTACACATACCCCTAACACGAACCCTAACCATAACCCTAACCGTGCCCCTAACCCTACCCCTACAACTAACCCTAAACCTAACCCTAACCCTAATCGTAATTTTAACCCTAAAACCCTAAACCTAAGCCTCCCCCTACCCCTAACCAAACCCAACCATAACCATAACCATAACGCTACCCCTAACCCGAACCCTAACCCTAACCCTAACCATAAAACCCTAACCCTAACCCTAAGCCTAAACCTAACCCTAAGCCTAACCCTAACCCTAACACTACCCCGAAACCTACCCCTACCACTAACCCTAACCCTAACCCTACCCCTAACCCTAACCCAAAACCTAACCCTAACCCTAACCCTAAGCCTAACCCTACCACTAATCCTAACCCTAACCCTAACCATAAAAACCTAGCCATAACCCTACCCCAACCGTATCCCTAACCCTAACCCTAACCCTAACCTATACCTACGCCTAACCCTACCCCTACCACTACCCCTACCCCTAACCCTAACCCTAACTCTAACCCTAACCCCTAAACCTAACCCTAACCCGAACACTAACCATAACCCTAACCCTAAACCTAACCCTACCCCTACCACTAACCCTAACCCTAACCCTACCCCTAACCCTAACCCTAAAACTCTAACCATAACCCTAAGCCTACCCTAACCCTAACCCTAACCGTACCACTAATCCTAACCCTAACCCTAACCCTACCCTTAACCCTAACACTGACCCTAACCCTAACCCTAACCCTTACCCGTAACCCCGAACCCTAATCCTAACTCTAACCCTACCCCTACCCCTACCCCTACCACTAAACCTAACCCTAACCCTAACCCTTCCCCTAACAGTAACCCTAACTCTAAAACCCTAACCCTAACCCTACCCCTACCCCTACCCCTAACCCTAACCTATCCTAAACCTAACCCTAACCCTAACCCCTACCACTAAACCTAACCCTAACCCTAACCCTTCCCCTAACCGTAACCCTAACTCTACAACCCTAACCCTAACCCTACCCCTAACGCTAACTCTAACCCTAACCCTAACCCTAACCCTAACCCCTAAACCTAACCCTACCCCTACCACTAACCCTAACCCTAACCCTACCCCTAACCCTAACCCTAAAACCCTAACCCTAACCCTAAGCCTACCCTAACCCTAACCCTAACCCAAATCCTAACCCTAACCCTACCACTAATCCTAACCCTAACCCTAACCCTAACCCTACACTTAAACGTAACACTGACCCTAACCCTAACCCTAACCCTTACCCGTAACCCTGAACCCTAATTCTAACCCTAACCCTACCCCTACCCCTACCCCTACCACTAAACCTAACCTTAACCCTAACCCTAACCCTTCCCCTAACCGTAACCCTAACTCTTAAACCCTAACCCTAACCCTACCCCTAACGCTAACTCTAATCCTAACCCTAGCCCTAACCCTACCCCCAACCCTGACCCTAACCCTAACCCTAATCCTATCCCTAACCCTAACCCTAACCCTACCCCTAACAGTAACCCTAACCCTACCCCTAACCCTACCCCTACCTCTAAACCTAACCCTAACCCTAACCCTACCCCTAACCCTAAAACACTAACCCTAACCCTACCTCTACCCTAACCCTACCCCTAACCCTAACCTTAACCTATCCCTACCCCTAACCCTACGCCTACGACTACCCCTACCCATAACACTAACCCTTACCCTACCCCTACCCATAACCCTAACCCTAACCCTAACCCTAATCCTAAACCTAACCCTAACTGTACCCCTACCCATACCCCTAACACGAACCATAACCATAACCCTAACCGTTCCCCTAACCCTACACGTACAACTAACCCTAAATCTAACCCTAACCCTAACCCTAACCCTAATCGTAATTTTAACCCTAAAACCCTAAACCTAACCCTACCCCTACCCCTAACCAAACCCAACCCTAACCCTAACCATAATGCTACCCCTAACCTGAACCTTAACCCTAACCCTAACCCTAAAACCCTAACCCTAACCCTACCCCTACCCATAACCCTAAGCCTAACCCTAAACCTAAGCCTAACCCTAACCCTAACCCTACCCCGAAACCTACCCCTACCACTAACCCTAACCCTAACCCTAACCATACCCCTAACCCTAACCCAAAACCTAACCCTAACCCTAACCCTAAGCCTAACCCTACCACTAATCCTAACTCTAACCCTAACCATAAAACCCTAGCCATAACCCTACCCCAACCGTATCCCTAACCCTAACCCTAACCCTAACCTATATCTACGCCTAACCCTACCCCTACCACTACCCCTACCCCTAACCCTACCCCTAACTCTAACCCTAACCCCTAAACCTAACCCTAACCCGAACGCTAACCATAACCCTAACCCTAAACCTAACCCTACCCCTACCACTAACCCTAACCCTAACCCTACCCCTAACCTTAACCCTAAAACCCTAACCCTAACCCTAAGCCTACCCTAACCCTAACCCTAACCCTAACCCTACCACTAATCCTAACCCTAACCGTAACCCTAACCCTACCCAACCACTAACCCTAACCCTAACCCTAACCCTAACCCTAACATTAACCCTACTTCTAACCCTACCGCTAACATTAACCCTAACCCTAACTCTACCCCTAAAGGTAACCCTAACCCTAAACCTAACCCTCCCCGTAATGCTAACCCTAAACCTAACCCTAACCCTACCCCTAACGCTAACCCTAACCCTAACCCTGAACATAATCCTAACCCTACCCCTAACCCTAACCCTAACACTACCTCTAACCCTAACTCTAATCCTAACCCTACCCTTAACCGTGACCCTAACCCTCTCACTAACCCTACACCTAACGCTAACCGTAACCCTAACCGTAACCCTAACCCTACCCCTAACCCTAACCCTTACCCTAACCCTACCCGTAACCCTACACCTAACCCAACACCTAACCCTAAACCAAACCCTAACCCTACCCCTAACCCTAACTCTAAACCTAAACCTAACCCTACCACTAACCCTAACCCAAACCCTACCCGTAACCCTACCCCTAACCCTAACTCTACCCCTAAGCCTACCCCTAACTCTAACCCTAACCATAACCCTACCCTTACCCCTACCTCTAACCCTAAACCTAACCATAAAACCCAAACCATAACCCTACCCTACACCTAACCCTAACTCTAACCCTAACCCTACGCCTAACCCTACCCTACAACTAACCCTAACCAAAACCCTAACCCTACATCTACCCCTAACCCTAACCCTAACCCCAATCCTAAACCTAAACCTAACAGTAACCCTACCCTACTCCTAACCTGAACCCTAACCCTAACCCTACCCCTAACCCTACCCCTACCTCTAAACCTAACCCTAACCCTAACCCTAACCCTACCGCTAACCCTAACCCTAAAATCCTAACCCTAACCCTACCCCTAACGCTAACTCTAACCCTAACCCTAACCCTACCCCTAACCCTGCCCCTACCTCTAAACCTAACCCTAACCCTAACCCTAACCCTACTGCTAACCCTAACCCTAAAATCCTAACCCTAACCCTACCCCTAACGCTAACTCTAACCCTAACCCGAACACTAACCCTAACCCTAAAACCCTAACCCTACCCCTACCTCTAACCCTAAGCCTAACCCTAACCCTAAGCCTAACCCTAACCCTAACCCTACCCCGGAACCTACCCCTACCACTAACCCTAACCCTAACCCTAACCATACCCCTAACCCTAACCCAAAACCTAACACTAACCCTAACCCTAACCCTAAGCCTAACCATATCATTAATCCTAACCCTAACCCTAACCATAAACCCTACCCATAACCCTACCCCAACCGTATCCATAACCCTAACCCTAACCCTAACCTATACCTACGCCTTACCCTACCCCTACCACTACCCCTACCCCTAACCCTAACCCTAACTCTAACACGAACCCCTAAACCTAACCCTAACCCGAACGCTAACCATAACCCTAACCCTAAACCTAACCCCACCCCTACCACTAACCCTAACCCTAAAACCCTAACCCTAACCCTAAGCCTACCCTACCCCTAACCCTAACCCTAACCCTAACCCTAACCCTAATCCTACCACTAATCCTAACCCTAACCGTAACCCTAACCCTACCCTTAACCCTAACACTAACCCTAACCCTAACCCTAATCCTAACCCTAACACTAACTGTACCCCTACCCCTACCCGTAACCCCGAACCCTAATCCTAACCCTACCCCTACCACTAAACCTAACCCTAAAACTAACCCTTCCCCTAACCGTAACCCTAACTCTAAAACCCTAACCCTAACCCTACCCCTAACGCTAACTCTAACCCTAACCCTAACCCTACCCCCAACCCTAACCCTAACCCTAATCCTATCCCTAACCCTAACCCTAACCCTATCCCTACCCCTAACCGTAACACTAACCCTACCCCTAACCCTACACCTACCTCTAAACCTAACCCTAACCCTACCCCTAAACCTAACTCTAAAACCCTAACCCTAACCCTACCTCTACCCTAACCCTACCCCTAACCCTAACCTTAACCTATCCCTACCCCTAACCCTACGCCTACGACTACCCCTACCCATAAAGCTAATCCTTACCCTACCACTACCCATAACCCTAACCCTAACCCTAACCCTAATCCTAAACCTAACCCTAACAGTACGCCTACACATACCCCTAACACGAACCCTAACCATAACCCTAACCGTGCCCCTAACCCTACCCCTACAACTAACCCTAAACCTAACCCTAACCCTAATCGTAATTTTAACCCTAAAACCCTAAACCTAAGCCTCCCCCTACCCATAACCAAACCCAACCATAACCATAACCATAACGCTACCCCTAACCCGAACCCTAACCCTAACCATAAAACCCTAACCCTAACCCTAAGCCTAGCCCTAACCCTAAGCCTAACCCTAACCCTAAGCCTAACCCTACCACTAATCTTAACCCTAACCCTAACCATAAAACCCTAGCCATAACCCTACCCCAACCGTATCCCTAACCCTAACCCTAACCCTAACCTATACCTATGCCTACCCCTACCCCTACCACTACCCGTACACCGAACCCTAACCCTAACTCTAACCCTAACCCCTAAACCTAACCCTAACCCGAACGCTAACCCTAACCCTAACCCTAAACCTAACCCTACCCCTACCACTAACCCTAACCCTAACCCTACCCCTAACCCTAACCCTAAAACTCTAACCATAACCCTAAGCCTACCCTAACCCTAACCCTAACCCTACCACTAATCCTAACCCTAACCCTAACCCTACCCTTAACCCTAACACTGACCCTAACCCTAACCCTAACCCTTACCCGTAACCCCGAACCCTAATCCTAACTCTAACCCTACCCCTACCCCTACCCCTACCACTAAACCTAACCCTAACCCTAACCCTAACACTTCCCCTAACCGTAACCCTAACTCTAAAACCCTAACCCTAACCCTACCCATAACACTAACCCTAACCCTAACCTATACTAACCCTAACCCTAACCCTAACCCTAACCCCTACCACTAAACCTAACCCTAACCCTAACCCTTCCCCTAACCGTAACCCTAACTCTACAACCCTAACCCTAACCCTACCCCTAACGCTAACTCTAACCCTAACCCTAACCCTACCCCAACCCTAACCCTAACCCTAACCCTAATCCTATCGCTAACCCTAACCCTAACCCTACCTCTACCCTAACCCTACCCCTAACCCTAACCTTAACCTATCCCTACCCCTAAACCTACGACTATGACTTCCCCTACCCATAACCCTAACTCTTAGCCTACCCCTACCCATAACCCTAACCCTAACCCTAACCCTAATCCTAAACCTAACCCTAACTGTACCCCTACACATACCCCTAACACGAACCCTAACCATAACCCTAACCGTGCCCCTAACCCTACCCCTACAACTAACCCTAAACCTAACCCTAAACCTAACCCTAATCGTAATTTTAACCCTAAAACCCTAAACCTAACCTTACCCCTACCCCTAACCAAACCCAACCCTAACCCTAACCATAACGGTACCCCTAACCAGAACCCTAACCCTAACCCTAACCCTAAAACCCTAACCCTAACCCTACACCTACCCCTAAACCTAAGCCTAACCTTAAACCCTAAGCCTAACCCTAACCCTAACCCTACCCCGAAACCTACCCCTACCACTAACCCTAACCCTAACCCTAACCATACCCCTAACCCTAACCCAAAACCTAACCCTAACCCTAACCCTAAGCCTAACCCTACCACTAATCCTAACCCTAATCCTAACGATAAAAACCTAGCCATAACCCTACCCCAACCGTATCCCTAACCCTAACCCTAACCCTAACCCTAACCTATACCTACGCCCAACCCTACCCCTACCACTACCCCTACCACTAACCCTAACCCTAACTCTAACCCTAACCCATAAACCTAACCCTAACCCGAACGCTAACCATAACCCTAACCCTAAACCTAACCCTACCACTACCACTAACCCTAACCCTAACCCTGCCCCTAACCCTAACCCTAAAACCCTAACCCTAACCCTAAGCCTACCCTAACCCTAACCCTAACCCTAATCCTAACCCTAACCCTACCACTAATCGTAACCCTAACCCTAACCCTAACCCTACCCTTAAACGTAACACTGACCCTAACCCTAACCCTAACCCTTACCCGTAACCCCGAACCCTAATCCTAACCCTAACCCTACCCCTACCCCTACCCCTACCACTAAACCAAACCCTAACCCTAACCCTTCCCCTAACCGTAACCCTAACTCTTAAATCCTAACCCTAACACTAACCCTCACCCTCAACCTCACCCTCAACCTCACCCTAACCCTTAACCCTAACCCTAACCCTTAACCCTAACCCTAAATCAACCCTACCCTAACCCTACCCTAACCCTAACCCTAAACCTAACCCTAACCCTAACCCCCTAACCCTAACCCCCTAACCCTAACCCTAACCCTAACCCCCTAACCCTAACCCCCTAACCCTAACCCTAACCCTAACCCCCTAACCCTAACCCCCTAACCCTAACCCTAACCCTAACCCCCTAGCCCCAACCCTAACCCTAACCCCTAACCCTAACCCTAACCCCTAACCCCTAACCCTAACCCTAACCCGAACCTAACCCTAACCCTAACCTAACCCTAACCCTAATCCCCTAACCCTAACCCTAACCCCCTAACCCTAACCCTAACACTAAACCTAACCCTAACCCCAAACCTAACCCTAACCCCCTAACCCTAAACCCTTAACCCTAACACTAACCCTAACCCTACCCTACCCTACCCTAACCCTAATCCTAACCCTACCGCTAACCCTAATCCACACCCTATGCCTACCCCTACCTCTAACCCTAACCCTAACTCTACCCCTAACTCTAACCATACCCCTAACGCTAATCCTAACCCTAACCCTAACCCTACCCTTAACCGTAACCCTACCCCTAACCCTAACCCTAACCTTATCCCTAACCTTATCCCTAACCCTAACCCGAACCCTAAAACCCTAACTGTAACGATACCCCTACCCCTACCCCTAACCTAACCCTAACCCTAACCCTAACCCAACCCTTAACCCTATCCCTACCACTCACTCTAACCCTAACCCTAAACCTAACCCTACCCCTAACCCGAACCTGAACCCTAACCCTAACCCTATCCCTAACCCTAACTGTAAACCTACCCCTACCCCTATCCCGAACACTAACCCTAACCCTCACCCTACCCCTAACCTTACCCCTACCACTAACCCTAACCATAACCCTACCCCTAACGCTAACCCTACCCCTAACCCTAACCCTACCCCTACCCCTAAACCTAACTCTAGCCCTACCCCTACCCCTACCCCAATCCCTAACCCTAACCCTAACCCTAACCCTACCCCTAAAGCTAACCCTAACAATAACCCTAACCATACCCCGAACCATAACCGTAAATCTAACACTAACCCTATCTCTAACCCTAACCCTAACCCTAACCCTAACCCTACCCTAACCCTAACCCTAATCCTAACCCTAACCGTGACACTACACCTAACCCTAACCCTAAACCTAACCCTACCCATAAAGCTAACCCTAACCCTAACCCTAAACGTACCCCTAACGTTAACCCAAACCCTAACCCTAACCCTACCCCTGACCCTAACCCTAACCCTAACTCTACGCCTAACCCTACCATACCCCTAACCCTACCCCTACCCTTAAACCCAACCATAACCCCAACCATACACTTAACCATAACCCTAACCCTAACCCTAACCATACCCCTAACGCTAACCCTAACCCTAACCCTACCCCTAACAGTAACCCTAACCCTAAACCTAAGCCTAAACCTACCACTACACCTAACCCTAACCCTAAAACCCTAACCCTACCCCTACCCCTACACCTACCCCTAACCTAACCCTAACCCTAACCCTACCCCTAACCCTAACCTAACCCTAACCCTAGCCCTAACCCTACCCCTAACCCTAACCCTAACCCTACCACTAACTCTAACCCTAAACCTAAACCTAACCCTAACCCTACCCCTACCCCTACCCCTACCCCTACCCCTAACCTAACCCTAGCCCTAACCCTACCCCTAACACTAACCCTAACCCTACCACTAACCCTAGCCCTAACCCTACCCCTAACCCTAACTCTAACCCTACCCCTAAGCCTAACCTAACCCTAACCCTAGCCCTAACCCTACCCCTAACCCTAACCCTAACCCTACCACTAACCCTAACCCTAAACCTAACCCTAACCCTACCCCTACCCCTACCCCTACCCCTACCCCTAACCTAACCCTAGCCCTAACCCTACCCCTAACCCTAACCCTAACCCTACCACTAACCCTAGCCCTAACCCTACCCCTAACCCTAACCCTAACCCTAACCCTAACGCTAAACCTAACCCTAACCCTATCCCTAACCCTACCCTTACCACTAACCCTCACCCTAACCCTAACCCTAACCCTACCCCTCACCCTCACCCTAACCCTACCCTAACCCTACATCAAACCCTAGCCCAAACCCTAACCCTAACTATAACCATACCCCTAACGCTAAACCTAACCCTGCCCCTAACCCTAACCCTAACCCTTATCCTACCCCTACTCCTAACGCTAATCCTAACCCTACCCCAACCCCTAACCCTAACCCTAACCCTACCCCTAACCCTACCCCTAACCGTAACCCTAACTCTGACCCTACCCCTAACGCTAACCCTAGCCCTAATCCTAATGCTAAGCCTACTTCTACCCCTAACCCTAAACCTAACCCTAACCCTAACCGGAATCCTAAACCCAAACCTAACCCTACCGCTAACCATAACCCTAACCCTAACCCTAACCCTACCACTAAGGCTAACCCTAACCCTAACCCTAACCCTAAACCTAAACCTAACCCTAACCCTACCCCTAAACCTAAGCCTAATCCTGACCCTATTCCTAACCCTAACCCTAACGGTAACCCTACCCCTAACCCTAACACTAATCCTAACCCTAAAACTAACCCTAAAACAAACCCTACCACTTTTACTAACTCTAACACTAACCGTGACCCTAACCCTAACCCTAACCCTACCCCTAACGCTAACCCTAACCCTAACATTAACCCTAACACTACGCCTAACCCTAACCCTAACCCCACCCCTGACCCTAAACCTAAACCTTACAATACCCCTAACCCTGACCCTAACCTTACCCTACCCCTTACGCTAACCCTAACCCTAACCCTACCCCTAACCCTAACAATATCCCTAACCCTAACCCTACCCCTAACCCTAACAATATCCCTAACCCTAAACCTACCCCTAACCCTACCCCTAACGTTAACAATAACCCTAACCCTATCCTAACCCTACACCAAACCCTACCCCTAACCCTAACCCTAACTATAACCCTACCCCTAACGCTAAACCTAACCCTGCCCCTAACCCTAACCCTAACCATAACCCTAACCCTTATCCTACCCCTACTCCTAACGCTAATCCTAACCCTACCCCTAACCCTAACCCAAACCCTACCCCTAACCCTAACAATAACACTAAACCTATCCCTAACCCTAACCCTATCCCTAAGGCTCACCCTAACCCAAAGCCTAACACTAACCCTAACCCTAACCCTAACCCTAACCCTATCCCTAAACCTAACCCTAACCCTAAACCTAACCCTAGACCTAACCCTAACCCTACCCCTAACCCTAACCCTAATCCTAACCCTACCCCTAACCCTAACCCTAATCCTAACCCTAAAACTTACCCTAAAACTAACCCTACCCCTTTTCCTAACTGTAACCCTAACCGTGACCCTAACTCTAACGCTAACCCTACCCCTAACGCTAACCTAACCCTAACCCTAACCCTAAACCTTACCCTACCCCTACCGCTAACACTAACCCTAACCCTAACCCTAACCCTACCCCTAACCCTAACCCTAACCCTAACTCTACCCTTACCCCTAACAATAACCCTAACCCTAAACATGACCCTACCCCTTCTCTTACCCCTAACCCTAACCCTAACCCAAACCCAACCCCTATCCCTAACCCTAACCCTAACCATACCCCTAACCCTACCCCTAACCCTAACCCTACCCTTACCCCTAACCCTAACCCTAAAAGTAACCCTAACCCTACCCCTACCCCTAACCCTTACCCTAACCCAAACACTACCCCTCCCCCTCCCCCTACCCATACCCCTAACCCTAACACTAACACTAACCCTAACCCTACCCCTATCCGTACACATAACCCTAACCCTAACACTAACACTAACCCTAACCCTAACCCTATCCGTACACATAACCCTAACCCTAAACCTAAACCTAAACCTACCCCTAACAATAACCCTGCGCCTAACCCTAACCCTACCCCTAACCCTACTCATAACCCTAACTCTAACCCTACCCCTAACGCTAAACCTAACCCTAACCCTAACCCTACCCCTTACCGTAACCCTAACCCTCATCCTACCACTAACGCTAACCCTACTATAACCCTAACCCTAACCCTAAACCTCACCTAACCCTACCCCTAACCATAACCCTAACCCTAAGCCTAAGCCTATCCCTACCCCTAACCCTAACCCTAAACCTAACCATAACCCTATCCCTAACCCTACCCTTACCACTAACCCTCACCCTAACCCTAACCCTAACCCTACCCCTAAACCTCACCCTCACCCTAACCTTAACCCTAACCATACCACTAAGCCTAACCCTCCTCCTAACCCCACCCCTAACCCTAACCCTGACCCTAAGCCTAACCCTACCCCTAACTGTAACCCTAACCCTAACCATAACCCTCCCCCTAATGCTAACCCTAACCCTAACCCTAACCCTAACCCTACCCTAACCCTAAACTTAACCCTAATCCTAAACCTAACCCTGACCCTACCCCTAACCCTAACCCTACCCCTAAAGCTAACCCTAACCCTAACCCTAAACCTACCCCTAACGCTAACCCTAACCCTAACCCTAACCCTGTACCTAACCCTACCATCAAGCCTAACCCTAACCCTAACCCTAACGCTACCCTAACCCAACACCTAAACCTAACCCTACCCCTTCCCCTAACCCTAACCCTAACCCTAACCTTACCGCTAACCCTAATCCACACCCTACGCCTACACCTACCTCTAACCCGAACCCTAACTCTACCACTAACCCTAACCATATGACTAACACTAACCCTAACCCTAACCCTAACCCTACCCTTAAGCGTAACCCTACCCCTAACCCTAACCCTACCCTTACCCCTAACCCTATCCCTAACCCTAACCCTAACCCTAAAACCCTAACCGTAACCATACCCCTACCCCTACCCCTAACCTAACCCTAACCCTAACGCTAACCCAACCCTTAACCCTATCCCTACCACTCATTCTAACACTAACCCTATCCCTAACCCTACCCCTAACCCAAACCTGAAACCTAACCCTAACCCTATCCCTAACCCTAACTGTATCCCTACCCCTCACCCTTACCCGAACACTAACCCTAACCCTCACCCTACCCCTAAGCTTAGCCCTCTGACTAACCCTAACCATAACCCTACCCCTAACGCTAACCCTACCCCTAACGCCAACCCTACCCCTAACCCTAAACCGAACCCAAACCCTAACCCTACCCCTACCCCTAACCCTAACTCTAGCCCTACCCCTACCCCTACCCCAATCCCTAACCCTAACACTAACCCTAACCCTATCCCTACCCCTACCCCTACCACTAACCTTAACCTTAACCCTAACCCTACTCCTAACCCTAACCCTAACCCTAACTGTACCCCTACCCCTACCCTACACCTAACCCTACCCCTACCACTAACCCTTACCCTAACCCTAACCCTACCCCTACCCTTACCCCTAACCCTAACCCTAACCATACCCCTAACCGTAACCCTAAATCTAACCCTAACCCTACATCTAACCGTAACCCTAACCCTAACCCTAACCCTACCCCTACCCCTAACCCTAACCCTACCGCTAACCCTAATCCACACCCTACGCCTACCCCTACCTCTAACCCTAACCCTAACTCTACCCCTAACCCTAACCATACCCCTAACGCTAATCCTAACCCTAACCCTAACTCTACCCTTACCCCTAACCCTATCCCTAACCCTAACCCGAACCCTAAAACCCTAACCGTAACGATGCCCCTACCCCTACCCCTAACCTAACCCTAACCCTAACCCTAACCCAACCATTAACCCTATCCCTGCCACTCACTCTAACCCTAACCCGAACCTGAACCCTAACGCTATCCATAACCCTAACTGTACCCCTACCCCTACCCCTACCCCGAACACTAACCCTAACCCTCACCCTACCCCTAACCTTAGCCCTACCACTAACCCTAACCATAACCCTACCCATAACGCTAACCCTACCCCTAACCCTAACCCTACCCCTACCCCTAACCCTAACTCTAGCCCTACCCCTACCCCTACCCCAATCCCTAACCCTAACCATAACCCTAACCCTACCCCTAACGCTAACCCTAACCCTAACATTAACCCTAACACTACCCGTAACCCTAACCCTAACCCAACCCTAACCTTATTCCTAACCCTAACCCTAACCCTAACCCTACCCCTGACCCTAACCCTAACCCTTACAATACCCCTAACCCTGACCCTAACCTTACCCTACCCCTAACGCTAACCCTAACACTAACCCTAACCCTACCCCTAACCCTAACAATATCCCTAACCCTAAACCTACCCCTAACCCTACCCCTAACGTTACCAATAACCCTAACCCTACCCTAACCCTACACCAAACCCTACCCCTAACCCTAACCCTAACTATAACCCTACCCCTAAGCTAAACCTAACCCTGCCCCTAAACCTAACCCTAACCTTTATCCTACCCCTACTCCTAACGCTAATCCTAACCCAGACCCTAACCCTAACCCTAACCCAAACCCTACCCCTAACCCTAACAATACCCCTAACCCTATCCCTAACCCTAACCCTACCCCTAACACTCACCCTAACCCAAACCCTAACACTAACACTAAACCTACCCCTAAACCTAACCCTAACCCTAACCGTAAACCTAACCCTAGACCTAACCCTAACCCTACCCCTAACCCTAACCCTAATCCTAAACCTATTCCTAACCCTAACCTTACCCCTAACCCTAACCCTAATCCTAACCCTAAAACTAACCCTACCCCTTTTCCTAACTCTAACCCTAACCGTGACCCTAACTCTAACGCTAACCCTACCCCTAACGCTAACCTAACCCTAACCCTAACCCTAAACCTTACCCTACCCCTACCGCTAACACTAACCCTAACCCTAACCCTAACCCTACCCCTAACCCTAACCCTAACCCTAACTCTACCCTTACCCCTAACAATAACCCTAACCCTAAACATGACCCTACCCCTTCTCTTACCCCTAACCCTAACCCTAACCCAAACCCAACCCCTATCCCTAACCCTAACCCTAACCATACCCCTAACCCTACCCCTAACCCTAACCCTACCCTTACCCCTAACCCTAACCCTAAAAGTAACCCTAACCCTACCCCTACCCCTAACCCTTACCCTAACCCAAACACTACCCCTCCCCCTCCCCCTACCCATACCCCTAACCCTAACACTAACACTAACCCTAACCCTACCCCTATCCGTACACATAACCCTAACCCTAACACTAACACTAACCCTAACCCTAACCCTATCCGTACACATAACCCTAACCCTAAACCTAAACCTAAACCTACCCCTAACAATAACCCTGCGCCTAACCCTAACCCTACCCCTAACCCTACTCATAACCCTAACTCTAACCCTACCCCTAACGCTAAACCTAACCCTAACCCTAACCCTACCCCTTACCGTAACCCTAACCCTCATCCTACCACTAACGCTAACCCTACTATAACCCTAACCCTAAACCTAAACCTCACCTAACCCTACCCCTAACCATAACCCTAACCCTAAGCCTAAGCCTATCCCTACCCCTAACCCTAACCCTAAACCTAACCATAACCCTATCCCTAACCCTACCCTTACCACTAACCCTCACCCTAACCCTAACCCTAACCCTACCCCTAAACCTCACCCTCACCCTAACCTTAACCCTAACCATACCACTAAGCCTAACCCTCCTCCTAACCCCACCCCTAACCCTAACCCTGACCCTAAGCCTAACCCTACCCCTAACTGTAACCCTAACCCTAACCATAACCCTCCCCCTAATGCTAACCCTAACCCTAACCCTAACCCTAACCCTACCCTAACCCTAAACTTAACCCTAATCCTAAACCTAACCCTGACCCTACCCCTAACCCTAACCCTACCCCTAAAGCTAACCCTAACCCTAACCCTAAACCTACCCCTAACGCTAACCCTAACCCTAACCCTAACCCTGTACCTAACCCTACCATCAAGCCTAACCCTAACCCTAACCCTAACGCTACCCTAACCCAACACCTAAACCTAACCCTACCCCTTCCCCTAACCCTAACCCTAACCCTAACCTTACCGCTAACCCTAATCCACACCCTACGCCTACACCTACCTCTAACCCGAACCCTAACTCTACCACTAACCCTAACCATATGACTAACACTAACCCTAACCCTAACCCTAACCCTACCCTTAAGCGTAACCCTACCCCTAACCCTAACCCTACCCTTACCCCTAACCCTATCCCTAACCCTAACCCTAACCCTAAAACCCTAACCGTAACCATACCCCTACCCCTACCCCTAACCTAACCCTAACCCTAACGCTAACCCAACCCTTAACCCTATCCCTACCACTCATTCTAACACTAACCCTATCCCTAACCCTACCCCTAACCCAAACCTGAAACCTAACCCTAACCCTATCCCTAACCCTAACTGTATCCCTACCCCTCACCCTTACCCGAACACTAACCCTAACCCTCACCCTACCCCTAAGCTTAGCCCTCTGACTAACCCTAACCATAACCCTACCCCTAACGCTAACCCTACCCCTAACGCCAACCCTACCCCTAACCCTAAACCGAACCCAAACCCTAACCCTACCCCTACCCCTAACCCTAACTCTAGCCCTACCCCTACCCCTACCCCAATCCCTAACCCTAACACTAACCCTAACCCTATCCCTACCCCTACCCCTACCACTAACCTTAACCTTAACCCTAACCCTACTCCTAACCCTAACCCTAACCCTAACTGTACCCCTACCCCTACCCTACACCTAACCCTACCCCTACCACTAACCCTTACCCTAACCCTAACCCTACCCCTACCCTTACCCCTAACCCTAACCCTAACCATACCCCTAACCGTAACCCTAAATCTAACCCTAACCCTACATCTAACCGTAACCCTAACCCTAACCCTAACCCTACCCCTACCCCTAACCCTAACCCTACCGCTAACCCTAATCCACACCCTACGCCTACCCCTACCTCTAACCCTAACCCTAACTCTACCCCTAACCCTAACCATACCCCTAACGCTAATCCTAACCCTAACCCTAACTCTACCCTTACCCCTAACCCTATCCCTAACCCTAACCCGAACCCTAAAACCCTAACCGTAACGATGCCCCTACCCCTACCCCTAACCTAACCCTAACCCTAACCCTAACCCAACCATTAACCCTATCCCTGCCACTCACTCTAACCCTAACCCGAACCTGAACCCTAACGCTATCCATAACCCTAACTGTACCCCTACCCCTACCCCTACCCCGAACACTAACCCTAACCCTCACCCTACCCCTAACCTTAGCCCTACCACTAACCCTAACCATAACCCTACCCATAACGCTAACCCTACCCCTAACCCTAACCCTACCCCTACCCCTAACCCTAACTCTAGCCCTACCCCTACCCCTACCCCAATCCCTAACCCTAACCATAACCCTAACCCTACCCCTAACGCTAACCCTAACCCTAACATTAACCCTAACACTACCCGTAACCCTAACCCTAACCCAACCCTAACCTTATTCCTAACCCTAACCCTAACCCTAACCCTACCCCTGACCCTAACCCTAACCCTTACAATACCCCTAACCCTGACCCTAACCTTACCCTACCCCTAACGCTAACCCTAACACTAACCCTAACCCTACCCCTAACCCTAACAATATCCCTAACCCTAAACCTACCCCTAACCCTACCCCTAACGTTACCAATAACCCTAACCCTACCCTAACCCTACACCAAACCCTACCCCTAACCCTAACCCTAACTATAACCCTACCCCTAAGCTAAACCTAACCCTGCCCCTAAACCTAACCCTAACCTTTATCCTACCCCTACTCCTAACGCTAATCCTAACCCAGACCCTAACCCTAACCCTAACCCAAACCCTACCCCTAACCCTAACAATACCCCTAACCCTATCCCTAACCCTAACCCTACCCCTAACACTCACCCTAACCCAAACCCTAACACTAACACTAAACCTACCCCTAAACCTAACCCTAACCCTAACCGTAAACCTAACCCTAGACCTAACCCTAACCCTACCCCTAACCCTAACCCTAATCCTAAACCTATTCCTAACCCTAACCTTACCCCTAACCCTAACCCTAATCCTAACCCTAAAACTAACCCTACCCCTTTTCCTAACTCTAACCCTAACCGTGACCCTAACTCTAACGCTAACCCTACCCCTAACGCTAACCTAACCCTAACCCTAACCCTAAACCTTACCCTGACCCTACCGCTAACACAAACCCTAACCCTAACCCTAACCCTACCCCTAACCCTACCCCTAACCCTAACTCTACCACTACCCCTAACAATAACCCTAACCCTAAACATAACCCTACCCCTTCTCTTATCCCTAACCCTAACCCTAACCCTAACCCAAACCCAACCCCTACCCCTAACCCTAAACCTAACCCTACCCCTAACCCTACCCCTCACCCTAACCCTAACCCTAACCCTAACCCTACCCCTAACCCTACCCCTCACCCTAACCCTAACCCTAACCCTACCCTTACCCCTAACCCTAACCGTAACCCTAACCCTACCCCTACCCCTAACCCTTACCCTAACCCAAACACTACCCCTCCCCCTCCCCCTACCCATACCCCTAACCCAAACACTAACACTAACCCTAACCCTACCCCTATCCGTACACATAACCCTAACCCTAACCCTAAACCTAAACCTACCCCTAACGCTAACCCAGCCACTAACCCTAACCCTAACCCTAACCCTACCCCTAACCCTAACTCTAACCCTACCCCTAACGTTAAACCTAACCCTAACCCTAACCCTACCCCTTCCCCTAACCCTAACCCTCATCCTACCACTAACGCTAACCCTACCCTAACCCTAACCCTAAACCTTAACCTAACCTAACCCTACCCCTAACCCTAAACCTAACCCTAACCCTATTCCTAAACCTAACCCTAACCCTAACCCTACCCCTAACCCTAACCCTAACAATACCCCTAACCCTAACCCTAAGCCTAACACTAACCCTAACCCTAACCTAACTCTAACCCTACCCCTAACCGTAACCCTAACCCTACCCCTAACGCTAAACCTAACCCTAACCCTAAACCTAACCCTACCCCTTCCCCTAACCGTAACGGTAACCCTAACCCTAACCGGAACCCTAAACCTAACCCTACCCCTACCCCTACCCCTACCCCTAACCCTATTCCTAACTCTAACCCTAACCTAACCCTACCCCTAACCCTAACCCTAACCCTAACAATACCCCTAACCCTAACCCTAACCCTAAGCCTAACCCTAACCCTAACCGGAACCCTAACCCTAACCGGAACCCTACCGATAACCCTAACCCTAACCCTAACCCTAACCCTACCCCTAACGCTACCCCTAACCCTAACCCTAACCCTAACACTACCCGTAACCCTAACCCTACCCCTAACGCTAACACTAACCCTAATCCTAACCTTATTCCTAACCCTAACCCTAACCCTAACCCTACCCCTGACCCTAACCTAACCCTAACCCTTACAATACCCCTAACCCTGACCCTAACCCTAACACTACCCCTAACGCTAACCCTAACCCTAACCCTAACCCTAACCCTAATCCTAACCCTAACAATATCCCTAAACCTAAACCTACCCCTAACCCTACCCTACCCTTAAAGATGACCCTAACCCTAAGCCTAACCATACCCCTAATGCTAACTCTAACCCTAACCCTAAACCTAACCCTACCCATAACCTAACCCTAACCCTACCCCTAACCGTAACGCTAACTCTAACGCAAACCCTACCCCTACCCGTAACCCTAACCCTAACCCTAAACCTCCCCTAATGCTAACCCTAACCCTACGCCTAACCGTAACCCTAACCCTAACCCTACCCTAAGCCTAATCCTAACCCTAACCCTGACCCTACACCTAACCCTAACCCTAACCCTACCCATAAAGCTAACCCTAACCCTAACCCTAAATGTACACCTAACGTTACCCCTAACCCTAACCCTAACCCTGTACCTAACCCTACCCTTAAGCCTAACCCTACCCCTAACCCCACCCCTAACCCTACCCCTAACCCAACACCTAACCCTAACCCTACCCCTACCCCTACCCCTAACCCTAACCCTAACCCTACGGCTAACCCTAATCCACACCCTACGCCTACCCCTAACTCTAACCCTAACCCTAACTCTACCCCTAACCCTAACCATACCCCTAACGCTAATCCTAACCCTAACGCTAACCCTACCCTTAACCGTAACCCTACCCCTAACCCTACCCCTACCCTTACCCCTAACCCTATCCCTAACCCTAACCCGAACCCTAAAACCCTAACCGTAACGATGCCCCTATCCCTACCCCTAACCTAACCCTAACCCTAACCCAACCATTAACCCTATCCCTACCACTCACTCTAACCCTAACACTAACCCTAACCCGAACCCGAACCCGAACCTGAACCCTAACCCTAACCCTATCCCTAACCCTAATTGTACCCCTACCCCTACCCCTAACCCGAACACTAACCCTAAACCTCACCCTACCCCTAACCTTAGCCCTACCACTAACCCTAACCATAAACCTACCCCTAACGCTAACCCTACCCCTAACCCTAACCCAACCCCTACCCCTAACCCTAATCCTAGCCCTACCCCTACCCCTACCCCAATCCCTAACCCTAACCATAACCCTAACCCTACCCCTAAAGCTAACCCTAACAATAACCCTAACCATACCCCTAACCATAACCCTAAATCTAACCCTAACCCTACCTCTAACCGTAACCGTAACCGTAACCCTAACCCTAACCCTACCCCTGACCCTAACCCTAACCCTAACTCTACGCCTAACCCTACCATACCCCTAACCCTACCCCTACCCTTAAACCCAACCATAACCCCAACCATACACTTAACCATAACCCTAACCCTAACCCGAACCACACCCCTAACGCTAACCCTAACCCTAACCCTACCCCTAACCGTAACCCTAACCCTAAATCTAAGGCTAACCCTACGCCTACCCCTAACCCTAACCCTAACCTTAAAACCCTAACCCTACCCCTACCCCTAACCTAACCCTAACCCTAACCCTAAACCTTAACCTAACCTAACCCTACCCCTAAACCTAAACCTAACCCTAACCCTATTCCTAAACCTAACCCTAACCCTAACCCTACCCCTACCCCTAACCCTAACAATACCCCTAACCCTAACCCTAAGCCTAAGCCTAACACTAACCCTAACCCTAACCTAACTCTAACCCTACCCCTAACCATAACCCTAACCCTACCCCTAACGCTAAACCTAACCCTAACCCTAAACCTAACCCTACCCCTTCCCCTAACCGTAACCGTAACCGTAACCCTAACCGGAACCCTAAACCTAACCCTACCCCTACCCCTACCCCTACCCCTACCCCTAACCCTATTCCTAACTCTAACCCTAACCTAACCCTACCCCTAACCCTAACCCTAACCCTAACAATACCCCTAACCCTAACCCTAACCCTAAGCCTAACCCTAACCCTAACCGGAACCCTAACCCTAACCGGAACCCTACCGATAACCCTAACCCTAACCCTAACCCTACTCCTAATTCTACCCCTAACCCTAACCCTAACCCTAACACTACCCGTAACCCTAACCCTAACCCTAACGCTAACACTAACCCTAATCCTAACCTTATTCCTAACCCTAACCCTAACCCTAACCCTACCCCTGACCCTAACCTAACCCTAACCCTTACAATACCCCTAACCCTGACCCTAACCCTAACACTACCCCTAACGCTAACCCTAACCCTAACCCTAACCCTAATCCTAACCCTAACAATATCCCTAACCCTAAACCTACCCCTAACCCTACCCTACCCTTAAAGATGACCCTAACCCTAAGCCTAACCCTACCCCTAATGCTAACTCTAACCCTAACCCTAAACCTAACCCTACCCATAACCTAACCCTAACCCTACCCCTAACCGTAACCCTAACTCTAACGCAAACCCTACCCCTACCCGTAACCCTAACCCTAACCCTAAACCTCCCCTAATGCTAACCCTAACCCTACGCCTAACCGTAACCCTAACCCTAACCCTACCCTAAGCCTAATCCTAACCCTAACCCTGACCCTACACCTAACCCTAACCCTACCCATAAAGCTAACCCTAACCCTAACCCTAAATGTACACCTAACGTTACCCCTAACCCTAACCCTAACCCTGTACCTAACCCTACCCTTAAGCCTAACCCTACCCCTAAACCTACCCCTAACCCTACCCCTAACCCAACACCTAACCCTAACCCTACCCCTACCCCTACCCCTACCCCTAACCCTAACCCTACGGCTAACCCTAATCCACACCTTACGCCTACCCCTAACTCTAACCCTAACCCTAACTCTACCCCTAACCCTAACCATACCCCTAACGCTAATCCTAACCCTAACGCTAACCCTACCCTTAACCGTAACCCTACCCCTAACCCTACCCCTACCCTTACCCCTAACCCTATCCCTAACCCTAACCCGAACCCTAAAACCCTAACCGTAACGATGCCCCTATCCCTACCCCTAACCTAACCCTAACCCTAACCCAACCATTAACCCTATCCCTACCACTCACTCTAACCCTAACACTAACCCTAACCCTAACCCAAACCCGAACCTGAACCCTAACCCTATCCCTAACCCTAATTGTACCCCTACCCCTACCCCTAACCCGAACACTAACCCTAAACCTCACCCTACCCCTAACCTTAGCCCTACCACTAACCCTAACCATAAACCTACCCCTAACGCTAACCCTACCCCTAACCCTAACCCTACCCCTACCCCTAACCCTAATTCTAGCCCTACCCCTACCCCTACCCCAATCCCTAACCCTAACCATAACCCTAACCCTACCCCTAAAGCTAACCCTAACAATAACCCTAACCAAACCCCTAACCATAACACTAAATCTAACCCTAACCCTACCTCTAACCGTAAACGTAACCGTAACCGTAACCCTAACCCTAACCCTAACCCTAACCCTAACCCTAACCCCTACCCTTAAACCCAACCATAACCCCAACCATACACTTAACCCTAACCCTAACCCTACCCCTAACCGTAACCCTAACCCTAAATCTAAGGCTAACCCTACGCCTACCCCTAACCCTAACCCTAACCTTAAAACCCTAACCCTACCCCTACCCCTAACCTAACCCTAACCCTAACCCTACCCCTACCCCTAACCTAACCCTAACCCTAGCCCTAACCCTAGCCCTAACCCTAACCCTAACCCTACCACTAACCCTAACCCTAACCCTAAACCTAACCCTACCCCTACCCCTACCCCTAACCTAACCCTAGCCCTAACCCTACCCCTACCCCTAACCCTACCACTAACCCTAGCCCTAACCCTACCCCTAACCCTAAGCCTATCCCTACCCCTAACCCTAACCCTAAACCTAACCATAACCCTATCCCTAACCCTACCCTTACCACTAACCCTCACCCTAACCCTAAACCTAACCCTACCCCTAAACCTCACCCTCACCCTAACCTTAACCCTAACCATACCACTAAGCCTAACCCTCCTCCTAACCCCACCCCTAACCCTAACCCTGACCCTAAGCCTAACCCTACCCCTAACTGTAACCCTAACCCTAACCATAACCCTCCCCCTAATGCTAACCCTAACCCTAACCCTAACCCTAACCCTACCCTAACCCTAAACTTAACCCTAATCCTAAACCTAACCCTGACCCTACCCCTAACCCTAACCCTACCCCTAAAGCTGACCCTAACCCTAACCCTAAACCTACCCCTAACGCTAACCCTAACCCTAACCCTGTACCTAACCCTACCATCAAGCCTAACCCTAACCCTAACCCTAACGCTACCCTAACCCAACACCTAAACCTAACCCTACCCCTTCCCCTAACCCTAACCCTAACCCTAACCTTACCGCTAACCCTAATCCACACCCTACGCCTACCCCTACCTCTAACCCGAACCCTAACTCTACCACTAACCCTAACCATATGACTAACACTAACCCTAACCCTAACCCTAACCCTACCCTTAAGCGTAACCCTACCCCTAACCCTAACCCTACCCTTACCCCTAACCCTATCCCTAACCCTAACCCTAACCCTAAAACCCTAACCGTAACCATACCCCTACCCCTACCCCTAATCTAACCCTAACCCTAACGCTAACCCAACCCTTAACCCTATCCCTACCACTCATTCTAACACTAACCCTATCCCTAACCCTACCCCTAACCCAAACCTGAAACCTAACCCTAACCCTATCCCTAACCCTAACTGTATCCCTACCCCTCACCCTTACCCGAACACTAACCCTAACCCTCACCCTACCCCTAAGCTTAGCCCTCTGACTAACCCTAACCATAACCCTACCCCTAACGCTAACCCTACCCCTAACGCCAACCCTACCCCTAACCCTAAACCGAACCCAAACCCTAACCCTACCTCTATCCCTAACCCTACCCCTACCCCGAACCCTAACTCTAGCCCTACCCCTACCCCTACCCCAATCCCTAACCCTAACACTAACCCTAACCCTATCCCTACCCCTACCCCTACCACTAACCTTAACCTTAACCCTAACCCTACTCCTAACCCTAACCCTAACCCTAACTGTACCCCTACCCCTACCCTACACCTAACCCTACCCCTACCACTAACCCTAACCCTAACCCTAACCCTACCCCTACCCTTACCCCTAACCCTAACCCTAACCATACCCCTAACCGTAACCCTAAATCTAACCCTAACCCTACATCTAACCGTAACCCTAACCCTAACCCTAACCCTACACCTGACCCTAACCCTAATCCGAACCCTCCCCCTAATGCTAACCCTAACCCTAACCCTACCCTTACCCCTAACCCTATCCCTAACCCTAACCCGAACTCTAAAACCCTAACCCTAACCATACGCCTACCCCTAACCCTAACCTAACCCTAACCCTAACCCTAACTCAACCCTTAACCCTATCCCTACCACTCACTCTAACCCTAACCCTAACCCTAACCCTACCCCTAACCCGAACCTGAACCCTAACCCTAACCCTATCCCTAACCCTAACTGTACCCATACCCCTACCCCTAACACGAACACTAACCCTAACCCTCACCCTACCCCTAAACTTACCCCTACCACTAACCCTAACCATAACCCTAACCCTAACGTTAACCCTACCCCTGACCCTAAACCTAACCCTAACCCTAACCTAACCCTAGCCCTAACCCTACCCCTAACCCTAACCCTAACCCTACCACTAACCCTAACTCTAACCCTAAACCTAACCCTAACCCTAACCCTACGCCTACCCCTAACCTAACCCTAGCCCTAACCCTACCCCTAACCCTAACCCTACCACTAACCCTAGCCCTAACCCTACCCCTAACCCTAACCCTAACCCTACCCCTAACCCTAACCCTAACCCGAACCCGAACCCAAAAACCCTAACCGATGCCCCTACCCCTAACTTACCCCTAACCCTAACCCTAACCCAACCCTTAACCCTATCCCTACCACTCACTCTAAACCTAACCCTAACCCGAACCCGAACCTGAACCCTAACCCTAACCCTATCCCTAACCCTAACTGTACCCCTACCCCTACCCCTAACCCGAACACTAACCCTAACCCTCACCCTATCGCTAACCTTACCCCTACCACTAACCCTAACCATAACCCTACCCCTAACGCTAACCCTACGCCTAACCCTAACCCTACCATACCCCTAACCCTAACTCTAGCCCTACCCCTACCCCTACCCCAATCCGTAACCCTAACCCTAACCCTAACCCTACCCCTGACCCTAACCCTAACCCTAACTCTACGCCTAACCCTACCATACCCCTAACCCTAACCCTACCCTTAAACCCAACCATAACCCCAACCATACATTTAACCATAACCCTAATCCTAACCCGAACCATACCCCTAACGCTAACCCTAACCCTAACCCTACCCCTAACCGTAACCCTAACCCTAAACCTAAGGCTAACCCTACCCCTACACCTAACCCTAACCCTAACCCTAAAACCCTAACCCTACCCCTACCCCTACCCCTACCCCTAACCTAACCCTAACCCTAACCCTAACCATACCCCTACCCCTAACCTAACCCTAACCCTAGCCCTAACCCTACCCCTAACCCTAAACCTAACCCTACCCCTACCCCTACCCCTAACCTAACCCTAGCCCTAACCCTACCTCTAATGCTAACCCTACCACTAACCCTAGCCCTAACCCTACCCCTAACCCTAACCCTAACCCTACCCCTAACCCTAACCCTAAACCTAACCCTAACCCTATCCCTAACCCTACCCTAACCACTAACCCTCACCCTAACCCTAAACCTAACCCTACCCCTAAACCTCACCCTCACCCTAACCCTAAACCTAACCGTACCACTAAGCCTAACCCTCCCCCTCACCCCACCCCTAACCCTAACCCTGACCCTAAGCCTAACCCTACCCCTAACTGTAACCCTAACCCTAACCATAACCCTCCTCCTAGTGCTAACCCTAACCCTAAACCTAACCCTACGCCTAACCGTAACCCTAACCCTAACCCTACCCTAACCCTAACCTTAACCCTAATCCTAACCCTAACCCTGACCCTACCCCTAACCCTAACCCTAACCCTACCCCTAAATCTAACCCTAACCCTAACCCTAAACCTACCCCTAACGCTAACCCTAACCCTAAACCTAACCCTGTACCTAACCCTACCCTTAAGCCTAACCCTACCCCTAACCCTACCCATAACCCTACCCCTAACCCAACACCTAACCCTAACCCTACCCCTACCCCTAACCCTAACCCTAACCCTACCCCTACACCTACATCTAACCCGAACCCTAACTCTACCACTAACCCTAACCATACCACCAACGCTAAACCTAACCCTAACCCTAACCCTACCCTTAAGCGTAACCCTACCCCTAACCCTAACCCTACCCTTACCCCTAACCCTATCCCTAACCCTATCCCTAAAACCCTAACCGTAACCATACCCCTACCCCTACCCCTAACCTAACCCTAACCCTAACCCAACCCTTAACCCTATCCCTACCACTCATTCTAACACTAACTCTATCCCTAACCCTACCCCTAACCCAAAACTGAAACCTAACCCTAACCCTATCCCTAACCCTAACTGTATCCCTACCCCTACCCCTTACCTGAACACTAACCCTAACCCTCACCCTACCCCTAAGCTTAGCCCTCCCACTAACCCTAACCATAACCCTACCCCTAACGCTAACCCTACCCCTAACCCTAAACCTAACCCTAACACTACCCCTAACCCTACCCCTACCCCTACCTCTACCCCTAACTCTAGACCTACCGCTGCCCCTACCCCAATCCCTAACCCTAACACTAACCCTAACCCTATCCCTAAAGCTAACCCTAACCCTAACCCTAAACCTACCCCTAATGCTAACCCTAACCCTAACCCTAACCCTGTACCTAACCCTACCATTAATCCTAACCCTAACCCTACCCCTAACCCTGCCCCTAACCCAACACCTAACCCTAACCCTACCCCAACCCCTAACCCTAACCCTAACTGTATCCCTACCCCTACCCCTTACCCGAACACTAACCCTAACCCTCACCCTACCCCTAAGCTTAGCCCTCCCACTAACCCTAACCATAACCCTACCCCTAACGCTAACCCTACCCCTAACCCTAAACCTAACCTTAACCCTAACCCTACCCCTAACCCTAACCCTACCCCTAGCCCTACCCCTACCCCTACCCCAATCCCTAACCCTAACACTAACCCTGACCCTATCCCTACCCCTACCACTAACCTTAACCTTAACCGTAACCCTACTCCTAACCCTAACCCTAACCCTAACTGTACCCCTACCCCTACCCCTACACCTAACCCTACCCCTACCACTAACCCTAACCCTACCCCTACCCCTACCCTTACCCCTAACCCTAACCCTAACCCTAACCATAACCCTAAATCTAACCTTACCCTACCTCTAACCGTAACCCTAACCCTAACCCTAACCCTACACCTGACCCTAACCCTAATCCGAACCCTCCCCCTAATGCTAACCCTAACCCTAAACCTAACCCTACGCCTAACCGTAACCCTAACCCTAACCAAACCCTACCCTAACCCTAACCCTAATCCTAACCGTAACCCTTACCCTAACCCTAACCCTAACCCTAACCCTACCCATAAAGCTAACCCTAGCCCTAACCCTAAACCTACCCCTAACGCTAACCCTAACCCTAACCCTAACCCAGTACCTAACCCTACCCTTAAGCCTAACCCTACCCCTAACCCTACCCCTAACCCAGCACCTAACCCTAACCCTACCCCTAACCCTAACCCTAACCCTAACCCTACCGCTAACCCTAATCCACACCCTACGCCTACCACTACCTCTAACCCTAACCCTAACTCTACCCCTAACCCTAACCATACCCCTAACACTAACCCTAACCCTAACCCTACCCTTAACCGTAACCCTAACCCTAACCCTAACCCTAACCTTACCCCTAACCCTATCCCTAACCCTAACCCGAACTCTAAAACCCTAACCCTAACCATACCCCTACCCCTACCCCTAACCTAACCCTAACCCTAACTCAACCCTTAACCCTATCCCTACCACTCACTCTAACCCTAACCCTAACCCTAACCCTACCCCTAACCCGAACCTGAACCCTAACCCTAACCCTATCCCTAACCCTAACTGTACCCCTACCCCTACCCCTAACCCGAACACTAACCCTAACCCTCACCCTACCCCTAACTTTACCCCTACCACTAACCCTAACCATAACCCTACCCCTAACGCTAACCCTACCCCAATCCCAAACCCTAACCATAACCCTAACCCTACCCCTAAAGCTAACCCTAACACTAACTCTAAACCTACCCCTAACGCTAACTCTAACCCTAACCCTAACCCTATCCCCAACCCTAACTGTACCCCTACCCCACCCCTAACCCGAACACTATCCCTAACCCTCACCCTACCCCTAACCTTACCCCTACCACTAACCCTAACCATAAACCTACCACTAACGCTAACCCTACCCCTAACCCTAAACCTAACCCTAACCCTACCCCTAACCCTAACCCTACCCCTACTCCTAAACCTAACTCTAGCCCTACCCCTACCCCTACCCCAATCCCTAACCCTAACCCTAACCCTACCCCTACCACTAACCTTAACCTTAACCCTAACCATACTCCTAACCCTAACACTAACCCTAACTGTACCCCTACCCATACCTGTAACCCTACCCCTACCACTAACCCTAAACCTAACCCTAACCCTAACACTAACCATACCCCTAACCGTAACCCAAAATCTAACCCTAACCCTACCTCTAACCTTAACCCTAACCCTAACCCTAACCCTGACCCTGACCCTAACCCTAACCCTAACCATACCCCTACCCCTACCCCTAACCTAACCCTAACCCTAACTCAACTCTTAACCCTATCCCAACCCCTCACTCTAACCCTAACCCTAACCCTACCCCTAACCCGAACCTGAACCCTAACCCTAACCCTATCCCTAAACCTAACTGTACCCCTACCCCTACCCCTAACCCGAACACTAACCCTAACCCTCACCCTACCTCTAACCTTACCCCTACCACTAACCCTAACCATAACCCTACCCCTAACGCTAACCCTACCCCTAAACCTAAACCTAACCCTAACCCTACCCCTA